>CM032231.1:138780000-138855000 GCA_019009955.1 Riptortus pedestris | reverse complement strand
ATTGCAGGATACCAATTTTATAACCACTAAGTTTATTATTGTAAAGGACAATATTATTGGATTGAAGTTACTTATATATAGACATATTATGACAAATGATGTTATGTTATTAGACTTAGTACTAAGTATGATTCGGATTAGTGAGGTTATAAATCCCCCCAACGCATTTATTATTTATTTTCACAAGAAAAAATAGAAATGTAAACTATAAGAGCATTTTGATGATTTGATTTTTATAATGTATTATTTATTCAAAGTCATGCTGAATTCGCACGTGCTGTGGGGAATCAAAATCTTTAATTCTTGTACATGTTACCTTCTTTCCTCCGATATGTTGACCTTATTGAAATAACTATGTACTATCTATAACTATTAAACGTTACTTGGTAATGTCAATATGACAGGGGGCAGTGTTCGTTTAAACTCAATATGATTGTTTAAAGTGTTACTCTTTCTATTAAAATAATATTATTATTCAGTAATCAATGATTTCCCACCCATCACCACTCTCTTAATAACGTTGCAATTAATGTAATAAGTGAAATGGCACCATATAGAAGAATATTAACAAAGTATAACAGGTAAATATTTTTAGATGGACTTAAAACATATAAAGTTGTTAGTAAATTACGTATAAATTGTCAAATTTGAATGACTTATTTTCAGAAGAGTAGATTAATTATGCAAAAATATAATCCGAATTCATCGTTCAAGTGACACATTTATCTCTATTGACTTATTTGTATTTACTCGTTTAAATCTTACATCACTTTCATTTTGTTACTTTATTGTATGATAAGGGCAATTACGGAGAAATTAAAGTTTTATTAATGCCCGTGTTATATAATAAGCGCAATTAACGTGAAAAACCTTCACTCGCATTACGCAATCCAATAGAACCATATTGGAATTTTCATGTTAAGAGGATTTTACTTTAGGTGTAAGTGAGAGATTTCCGTGTTTATCAGACTGAATGCATACTTCGGAATATATCTTATAATCATTTACATAATGGGTTCGCTCGTAATGTCAAAGTAAGGAACTCGACTGTTGAGACCTGACCTGGAGCTCAGGTTAGCCATGTAAGTTA
Source organism: Riptortus pedestris (assembly GCA_019009955.1). Taxonomy (NCBI): domain Eukaryota; kingdom Metazoa; phylum Arthropoda; class Insecta; order Hemiptera; family Alydidae; genus Riptortus; species Riptortus pedestris. Next base: position 138,853,910 of record CM032231.1, on the reverse strand, counting down.
AGGCGTTGGACTTAATCTCACAAGGTAAACGTAGGGCCGTGAGTCTGACTCTCGCCTGGGCAATAGGAATTTATTTAGTGGACAAACTCATTAAATAAAAAGTCCATCACGCAGGGGCTGCGTAAACTCAGCAGATTTCCCACGTGGAGTTTTACAATAGAGAAATTTCACGAGAGCCGAGCAGTTAATGAAACGGCCGAACTAGCTTTTGGCGGGAAAGTCACTTCGTCCGTAAGCCGCTCAGATTTAATAAAAATGCAAATATCTCGGTTAATATTCAAGATAGAGAATAAACGTATATAACAATATTTATAGTAAATTCAATTTGTAATAAGATAGATTCTGTACAATATTTCGATCCGACGTATAGTAACGGAGATATTTCGAATTTTCGAAAATCCTCCCCTCTAAACCCCTCTCCCACTGTCCGATTTCAGCCGTTAACGAACTTGATCTTTCTTTTAACATAAAACGACTAAATAACGAGTTTGACAACGATCAAACAAAAATTGCGACCGCTAGAGCGGTAACAGACATATATATATAAAGTTTTGAACGGACCTCATTGTCGTCCTCTACTCGGTAGGATCAATGGACATTTGAAGAAAAATTTCGAAAAATCCGTCATGAGTACAACCTCAATAGCTGATTTCCCTTAAGGGAAATCTGCTAAAATCCGTCGCACCATCCGCTGCAAAAAAACATTTGTACGATGAGTATAAGGGAGAGGGGGTTACTGAAGACAGGAAATCAGAAAGTTTGAATAACTCCCCTAATACTCGACATACGGAAAATTGCATAGAACATCAATTGTAGAGCATCAATAGTTTGACAAGATTGGTTCTATAAAAACGACCCAACTCATAATAACGGAGATATTTCAAATTTTCGAAATTCTATTTTACTCGAAAATTTTTATACGATCTCTACTATACTTAAATAAAATATTTAACTGTCAGTCAAGAAGTCGATGAGATTTAAGAAGGGAGAGTTAAGAATGATGATCAAATGATGAGAGAATAGAAAGTAGGGGGTTCTTAACTCTCCCTTCTTAAATCTCATCGACTTATTGACTGACAGTTAAATATTGAGTATAGTAGAGATCGTATAAAAATTTTCCATTAAAGAAGGAAAAAAACCTTAACTGATGACGTAATCATCAAATAACATTTGCGTGTACCTCAAAAAGTAAAATTTCAATGAAAACCATATATGGTATTTAACTTTGGAATGAAGTGCTTCATGTTATAACAACTCATTGTTAATATGACATGAGTAGGAGTCGGGGGTATATATAAAGCTTATAAAAAAATTCCGTCACGCAGGGGCTGCGTAAACTAAGCAGATTTCCCACGTCATATTTTACAATAGAGAAATCCGCCTAATAACAGCTGTAGTAGGAAGGTATCTCTAAAACTATTCACGAGGGACGAATAGTTCTGGAAACGGCCACCAGAGCTCTCGGCGGAGAGCCCGGAACATGGCGGGGTTCCGTCGACCACACACACAATACAAATGCAAATATCTCGGTTAATATTCTAGATACAGAATAAATGTATAGAACAATATTTATTGTAAAAATAGTAGATTTATTTTAATTTAATTTATGAGATTATTTCGAATTTTCAAAAATCCCCCCTCTAAACCCCTCCCCTCCCACTGGTCCGGTCTCAGCCATTAACAAACTTGATCTCTCTTTTTACGTAAAACGCTTAAATATGAAGTTTGGTAACGATCAAACAAAAATTGCGACCGCTAGAGCGTTAACAGACAAATATATATATATATATATGTGTATATATATATATATATATATATATATATATATTTGAACGGACCTCATTTTCGTCATCTTCTGGATAGGATCGATGGACATTTGAGGAAATTTTTCAAAACTCGCGTCATGAGTACAAACTCAATAGCTGATTTCTCTTGAGGGAAATCTGCTAAAATGCAAATATCGCGGATAATAATCAAGATATTGAAAAAACATATATAACAACATTCATAGAACATTAAATTTTCAATAGGATTTATTCTATATACTTTTTCGATCCGACGTATAATAACGGGGATATTTCCAATTTTCGAAATTCCCGCACATAACCCCCCCCCCCCCCTCACACTTGTCCGATTTCAGCCATTAACAAACATGATTTTTTTTATTTTACATAAAACGTTTACATATCGAGTTAGTTTGAGCAACCACTAGAGCATTGATATATATATATATATATATATATATATATATATATATATATATATATATATATTTATTCAGATTTGAACAGACCTCATTTTCTTCATCTCCTGTGTAGGATTGATGTGTATTTGAGGAAACTTTTTCAAAAATCGCGTTACCTCAATGGCTGATTTCCCTTGAGAGAAACCTGCTAAAATCCTTAGTCCCACCCTGGCTACAAAAGTCCGTCACGCAGGGGCTGCGTAAACTAAGCAGATTTCCCACGTAAAGTTTTATAATAGAGAAATCTGCCTAATAACAACTGCAATAGAAAGAAACCTCTAAACCTAAAACATTATTTAGGGCGTAATAACCCAGTAGTTTCTAGCCCCGAAACACAGAGCTCTCGGCGGAAAGTCCGAACATAGCATACTGGTACCACACGCAGAATACAAATGCAAATATCTCGGTTAATATTCAAGATACAAAATAAATGTATAGAACAATATTTATAGTAAATTTAATTTGCAATAAGATTGATTCTGTACAATTTTTCGATCTGACGAATAGTAACGGAGATATTTCGAATTTTCGGAAATCCTCCCCTCTAAACCCCCCCTCCCCGTGATCCGCTTTCAGCCGTTAACGAACATGATCTTTCTTTTTACATAAAACGACTAAATATCGAGTTTTGGTAACGATCAAAAACAAAAATTGCGACCGCTAGAGCGGTAACAGACACATATATAGATAGATAGATAGATATATATATATATATATATATATAGATATATATACAGTTTTGAACGGACCTCATTTTCGTCATCTACTAGGTAGGATCGATGGACATTTGAAGAAAAATTTCGAAAATTCCGTCATGAGTACAACCTCAATAGCTGATTTCCCTTAAGGGAAATCTGCTAAAAGTGTGGTAACCTATAGATAACCCATCCCAATTAGAATTAGTAGCACAAAGTGACGTTCATAAATAACATTTAACATATAGCAATTAACATTCAGATATTTAAGTTTCCATTACTGTTCCCGAAAACCTACTGATGGCCACCAGATAACACAGAAGCCATATTTAAATGTCTTAGACAAATGTAGATCATGCAAAAAGTCTTACAAAGTCGGTTGAGCATATAACGGCTAGAATCGATGGAAATAGCATAGAAGATGTATCATGATATATTGGCTTATTATTAAAATTTGCGAAAAGTAAGATTGGAAATTACTGAAGGTTGGAAATAAAAAAATACAGTTAACTTGCTTTATATTCTAAATTTAAAAAAAAGCTATGGAACAACAATTTTAAAGAATACATTTATTTCTCAAAACCTGCGCCATGAGTTCAACCTCAATAGGTGATTTATCTTAAAGGAAATTTGATAATAAATTTGGAAATTGTGGAATTGCATATCATAACGTAAAATCTCTGTTAAATGAAAAAAAAAAAAAAAAACATGGACTACGTTATACAAAAACCAACTTTTTTGTGATTTTTAAGTAAACAAGGTATGCAAGTGGCGTGAGTATTGTAAAATACCCTTAAGTGCTAATTTAAAAATTGCATAATTGGTTTTATATAATGGCTCTACTTATCCAATTATATTTTTTCCCCATACTTCTTTTTAGAAATAAAAGCGAGGTTTTGAATGCCATTCATTTAAGTATTTATAAATACGATCAATTAAAGGAGTTACACAATTACATATAACATTTACGTGAAAGGCATGAATAGATTTTGGTATATTATTATTTCATTTAAATTGTGAACGTTCATTATATTAGGAACAGCTTGCAGCCGTCATTGAAACCTTCCCACATGTTCTAGGTTCCTGCCAAGGTGGCAAGGTAGCTAAAATGCTTTCAGAAATTGAACAACTTTTGAGAAGGCACAACCCAGAGCGGGAAATATATGAGGAAGCGGCTGTACTTCATCAGATGGGCCCATAAGAAGAGCCGATATTGTTGTCAATCTCAAGAAAAGAAGACAAGGGTATGACTATTGATCTGACTCTTAGATTCGAAATAAGTAAAAAAGAAATAGAGGAAGATGTAAATTAAGAAAAAAATAGCATGTTCACACAATGCTGTCCTTATTTTAAAGAATAATACATAGAAAATATGATAGTTAAAGGGTTACTGTTTGAATCGAGAGGAGTTGTACCCAAGTCAACTGCACAATGTCTCCAAGATCTCAATATAAAGACGGATGAAATAAGGATAATGTCAACTAAGATTCTAAAATCATCTATTAGGATAGCGATATTCCATTTTTAAAGTAATGTAGTTTAACTTAAGCTTCTCCCTTAGTAGGATCCCCAACAGAAATTATATTTATATAACTAAAATGGAAATATTTACCTTAAATGCGGCAGATAAGGAGGCTGACCTTGGTAGGTACCCCTAAAAGGGGGCAGCTTAATTTGTTTGTTTTTATATATATATAGCAAACTTGGTACTTTAGATTACAAGCTCATTATACTACCGTTTAATGTTGATTTAAAGATTAATGTTCATTAATTGCTGAAATCGAATCATTGATAGAATTTCTAAATATCTGCGTCATTATAAGCAATCTAAAAATGTTAAAGGAGCTATCGTATATATATATATATATATATATATATATATATATAGATATGTTTTTTTCTAATCAATACGCCCCCACCCCTCATCAACTCATCTCACGTTAACAGCAAGCTAATACAAATTGACACACGGCGAATTGTATTCAGCAGAACTATGGCTAATATCTAGAGGTTATCACCCTTTTCTAGTCAGGGTGGGACTGTGGATTATATTTAATGAATTCCGTCATTAAATAAATGCGGAACTTTACTATATGAGATCCATTGCAAATATGCTAAGCGGGACATCGTGAATTAAGGTCTTACTTTCTATAATCGAAAATGTTTATTTTATCAAAACCATTCGTATTGTTCGGAATGTGTTAACTAAAGACCTAATATATAACACTGTTTTACGATTCTATTATATAACAGACAAAAGGCGAATAAGCTTCCAACAAAATGTATTCTGAATAGCATAAAATCCTGAAATAGGAATTCAAGGATGTTAAACAAAAAAAAAATGTACCCAAAAAAATATTCAGTGTCAAAGGTTTGGCTACAAAGAAATAAAAGTGGCAATTTTATAGGCCCACTTTAGAACTAAGATTCTTTTTAGATACAAGAATTGCAGAATACTGATTTATTCGGATTCCCACTTTTTCTACATCTTTACTTTCCTTTCAGAGAATCAATTGATTATATTAAAACCTCAAAGCTCCGTTCAAATAAACTTTCTTATATATCTTATAATATATATATATCTGTTAACGCTCTAGTAGTCGCAATTTCCATTTGATCGTTACCAAGCACGATATTTAACCGTTTTATGTTGAAAGAAAGATCAAGTTCGTTAATGGCTGAAATCGGACAAGTAGGACGGGGGCTTAGAGGGGAGCCAACCTTATTGCAAATTAAATTTACGATTAATATTGTTATATACATGTGTTCTCTATCTTGAATATTAACCCAGATTTTTATTAAGTGTGAGGGGATAACAGACGAGACGAGATTGGCTATTGTCGGTATTCTTCAACGGAAACAGCCGAAAACTAATTTGGTAGTATTAAGTGTTCTAGAGGCTCCTGTAACCTTTTTCTTTGTGAGATATAAGCAAAAACGTACTGCTGACCCCCCCCCCTTCTTTAGCTCTTGGACTACTTAAATTTGAGTTATTAAAAAATAAATTATTCTGTTTCGTTATAAATTGCAATACTAGATATAGTAAATAGTTTGAAATAAAGTTATTATGTTATATTCAGATATATATCATTAATTGTATTTCTTTCCGGTGAAGAACATGTCTATCTATCTGTTCAGCTCTGAGTGGTTGGCAGACCTGTTTGTTTAAAATTCAGAAGCCGTTTCTGTTGAGAGCTTATTAAAATTAACTGAAATATTACTTATTACCGTTTGTATTTGCTCACGGTGGTGTTAAGTGTTAGAAGTATGCAGATTTCTCTATTGTAAAACCTCACGTGGGAAATCTGCTTAGTTTACGCAGCCCCTGCTTGGCAGACTTTTTAGCAGGGGCACTGCCATGATGCGAAACTCAGAACGGAATTCTGGGTACTCAAAACACGAGCTTAAGATTCATTTGAAGTTAATAATAGTTCATTTTCCCCTCCATTGATTCACTCCCGGTGTGAGAGAGCTGAATGAACGAGTGCCGGTGGAATGGGATCCGAGTCACGTGGGGGAGTCGGTTCGTGTTCTGGATGAACGACTCGTTACGTAACCTCTCGACAGGTGTGAATCTATCCCACCACAACTGATATCAGAGCTAATCACATGGAAAATTAGTTTCTAATTTCCAAACACATTTGTTTCCCCCTTATTCATTCATAAAAAACACAATGTAGTAGTTTTTTCTTCAATTTTTAGAATTCCTTCTGTTCATTATGTTTTAGGTTTTCAGTATATTGCTACTTTTTATAATTTGGTATTTTATTCCCATAGGCTTGTTGACAGGTAGAAATTGGAACAGAATACTAGTGATCCTGTTTTCTCTTCTTCGATTTGTTAACACCTATTTTTATTTGAAACTTGAATATTCATTTAGATAAGAATTTAAAACAGGAATTGCCATCTAAACTAAACACATTCCCACGTACTGGTATGACACACTATGGATCTCGTCTTAGGATATATTTTTTACTTCCAAGTAAAATACTTTGAATAAGAGTGGGGGTTTACGGAAGCCTGAAATTAAGAAGTACGAATAACTCGCCTTATATAATGGTTACAAATAAATGTACGGAGCAAAAATTGTAAACAATCAAACTATAGTGGGGCCAACAAATTTTATTCGGGATAAAAGGCTAAACGGAACTAAACAAAACTCGGTATGTGTATTAGCACTAATTCCTCCATCATAATAAGCTGTACCAACATTTTGAGAGACGAGGAGGAGTGGGGATTTTCAGTGAGGCCAGAAATTAAAACGTCCGTCACGCAGGGGCTGCGTAAACTAAGCAGATTTCCAACGTGATGTTTTACAATAGAGAAATTTCACGAGAGCCGAGCAGTTAAGGAAACGGCCGAACTAGCTTTTGGCGGGAAAGTAACTCGTCCGTTAGCTGCCCAGATGTAATACAAATAGAAATATCTCGGTTAATATTCAAGATAGAGAATAAATGTATATAACAACATTTATAGTACATTTAATTTGCAATAAGATTGATTTGGTACACTTTTTCAATCCGAAGTATAGTAACAGAGATATTTTGTATTTTCGAAATTCACTCCCTCTAAAACCTCCCCTCCCAATGGTTCGATTTCAGCCGTTAACGAACTTGATCTTTCTTTTTACATAAAACGATTAAATATTCCGAGTTTGGTAAAGATCAAACAAAAATTGCGACCGCTAGAGCGTTAACAGACAAATATATATAACATAATATATAATAAATATATATTTATATATATATATATATTATATATATATATAATATACAGTTTTTGAACGGACCTCATTTTCGTCAACTCCAAGATAGGATCGATGGATATTTGAGAAAAACTTTCGAAAATTGCGTCACGAGTACAACCTCAATAGCTGACTTCCCTTAAGATAAATCTGCTAAAATAGCGATATTTGGATTTCTATTGGGTTTTCGGCAAATATTTACGTGACAAAAGTTGTTTATTTTGTTATTTAGAGAGACTTTTGATATATTGATTTTCGTCGTATAATAAAGTATAAATGGGATATGCATTAAAAACTTTAGCGGAGGCTAACAATTTTATAGGGAACTAACGATTGAACCGAAATTAACAAAACTCGGTATGTGAATTACCATTAATTCTTCCATGATTATAAGCTATATTACAATTTTAAGTTCAAACGTGTATGGGGCCTAAAATTAAAATTCGCGATATTTCATTTTCTATTTGTTTTTCAGCAAATGTGCACATAACAAAAGTTGTTTACTTTGTTATTTGGAGTAACATTTGTTTTATACATTTTTTCGTGAAGCAAGTAATTTGCTTTGAAATATTGATGTGCTCAATAATTATTTCCAATATGAACTCCCAGATACCTCAGCTAGCTAAATTAATCCATATCTATGTTAATATGTTATCCTTAATAATTCAAATCTATGTTATTTGTTTAATGCCAGTAAAAGATTGAGCAAGTCCACAGTAACGACGGGTATAAACCCAAAATACTTGGAAGGGGAAATGTCAAAATATTCTGCAAAGTAAAGGCTTCCCAAAAAAATACAGCCTCAAATGAATTCCCGGGCGAAGCCGGGTAACATAGCTAATCACTTATAAAATAGATACTCTTGGAAGTGTACTCACCCTACACGGTAGACATCCATGCCCGAATGAAGATAGTTCATGACAAACTGAAACTCAAGCTCAGTTCTTGACAAACTGAACCTTTAGCTCAGTTCGTGACAAACTGAACATTCTCGGCTGGTAGTGGGAAAGTGACTTTGATCAATGGAAACAGGTTATGGCAAATTTCCATAACCAGTTGTTGTTTCATGAACTAAATAATATATGGTACATTGAAATGTTTGCAAAATACGTACATTTTTTTTTCATTTGTAACATAAAAAATTATATAAACCGCCTACTCAATTATCAGTATGTTTTATTGAGGAAATTTCACTGAGGCAATAATGAAATATGTTTCCTACTTTCTAATGCAAAAAAAAATATATGAGTTTTCATCAAAGAACCCCTACAAATGAATATATGCGCATTTCCTCATTATTCGTAGTTTTGATTCCTCAAGAATCCAGTTCACATTTTTGTTATTTCTATGAAATTGTCATTATTTATGGAGAATATTTGTTTTTGCCTATCTCTTTAGTGACTAGGTATGTTCAAGAATGAATGAGATAAATTCATTTTTAGTTATCCCTTAAGGGACCAAACCACAACTTGTCCTTTAATTCAGTAGAAAGAGCTCAGGATAGTTAAGTGAGTTAAGAGCCTTGGCCTTTCTCTCATTTGGTAAACCTAGAATTGTGAGTTCGATTCCCGCCCGGGGAATAGGAATTTATACAATGACAAACTAATTAAATAAAAGCCCTTGCCCAACCTGGCTAGAAAAGTCCGTCACGCAGGGGCTGCGTAAACAAAGCAGATTTCCCACGTGAAGTTATACAATAGAGAAATCTGGCCAATAACAAGTGTAGTAGTAAAGGATCCGAACAGCCCACTCCTGCCGACCACACACAGAATACAAATGCAAATATTTCGGTTAATATTCAAGATATAGAATAAATGTACAGAACAATATTTATAGTAAACTTAATTTGCAATAATATTGATTTTATACAATTTTTCGATCCGACGCATAATAACGGAGATATTTCGGATTTTCTAAAGTCCCCATTCTAAACCCCCCCCCCCTCCCCTCCCACTTGTCTGATTTCAGCCATTAACGAACTTGATCTGTCTTTTTACGTAAAACGATTAATTTCCGATTTTGGTAACGATCAAACGAAAATTTGCGACCGCTAGAGCGTTAACAGAGGCAAATATATATATATATATATATATATATATATATATAATTTTGAACGGACCTCATTTTCATAATCTCCTGGGTAGGATCGACGGACATTTGAAGAAATTTTTCGAAACTCACGTCATGAGAACGGCCTCAATAGCTGATTTCCCTTAAGGGAAATCTGCTAAAAGGATTGGCATCCTATAGATAACCCGTTCCAATTAGCCCTAGAAGCAAAGAGTGGACTTTGATAAATGACGCAAAGATAAAATTATTTATCACAACTTGACCCTCAAGAAGACGATAAAGTATCCGAATATGAGCTGAACGACTGTAGTAAAAAACCGACTCAAATAAAAATAAAACAGATCTTTGTTTACTAAATCCCCAAACCATAAATAATTTAGGGGCATTAAAATGACCAATTTGAAGAATGTGAGTAATAAATCACACTAATGTTCGCGATAATCTGTTAATCATTTTTATGAGTCTGGATTACTGGCAGCATCAAAGACCTCTCTTTTACGGAAGTTTTATTTAGTAGTGCCATTCGGTTTTATTGAGCTATAACTTCTCTTTCCTTAAGTCTCTTTTAATATGTTCTTTTAGTTAAATCAGTTATTTATATAAGGACTCTGGCGGGAAGAAATATATTTGCATATATTTGTATTTTTAGGTTTCCTCGAATGGGACTAGGGCGAAATATGAGAACAGATAGGTATTATTTTTTGGATATTTAATGTTATCAGCTCAAGAAATAATTATACGGATTTGTTTGTCAATATGTAAAAGTGTATTAACTCCCTACGTTATTACTCAAACTTGTGTTTGTTATCACTCTTACAATGACATTAATTTATTATTCAATGACTGCGTACTAATAGTAACTCAAAAATATTTATTAAAATTTATCATACTCAAATTCGTGACTTCAGGCAAGAAGGCTTTAGCAGATTTGCCTAAAAGGAAATCAGCTATTGAGGTTATAATCACGACGAGATTCTGAAACACTTTCTGAAATGTACATCGATACTACCCTTTAGATGACGAGAATGAAGTCCGTTCAAAATTTTATCTACTTATACCAATATACATTTTTTTCTTGATCGTTCAAAACTAGATATAAAAATTCCGTCATGCTGGGGCTGCGTAAACTAATCAGATTTCCCACGTGAAGTTTTACAATAGAGAAATCTGCCTAATAACAACTGTAGTCAACGGCCGCCAGAGCTCCTCGGCGGAAACTCCGGAACAGCCGAGTCCCCTGCCGACCACATACTACACAATACAAATTCAAAATATCTCGGTTAATATTCAAGATACAGAATAAATGTATAGAACAATATTTATAGGAAATGTAATTTGCTAATAAGAATCTTCTATACGATTTTTTCGATTCCGACACATAATAACGGAGATATATCGAAATTTTTCAAACATCCTCCCTCTAAACCCCCGCCCCCCTCCCACGTGTCCGATTTCAACCATTAACGAACATGATCTTCCTTTTTACTTAAAACGATTAAATTCCGAGTTTGTAACGATCAAACAAAAATTGCGACCACTAGAGCGGTTAACTAACGGTATTTCCGTCATGACTGACATCGTAAAATGTTATAAAAAAGTCCGTCACGCAGGGGCTGCGTAAACTAAGCAGATTTCCCTCGTGAAGTTAGTAATAGATAAATATACAGACTGCTAACACAACACCACCGTGAATGAATACAAACGGAAATAAGAAATGGTCCATCCATTTTCAATAACCTGGCGACAGGATGCGTTAGGTTAGAAATTTAACCAAACGGGTCTGCCCACTTTCACACCGTAAAGGAAAAATTTTAATGAAATAAATCAGGATTATAAACATATTAATTTTATTGAGAACTGTTTACTATATCGAGTAATGTAATTAATAATGAGTCAGAATAATTTTAAACCCCTATCAATCAAATTTTAGTAGTCGAAAACCTTAAGACGGGGATCTCCAGGACATATTTGCATGTACTCTGTTTCTCGTATAATAAAGGTCTCTTGAATACAATTTTTGGTATTTAAACTTGGAATAATGTGATTTATTATGTAGCAGAGTATTGTTTATGCAACATGAATAGAAGTGGCGGTTTGGTGCTGGCTGAAAACTGAAAAATACCAATATCTCGGTTAATATTCAAGATAGTGAATTAATGTATATAACAATATTTATATTACATTTAATTTACAATAAGATTGGTTCTATACAAGTTTTCCAATCAGACCTATAGTAACGGAGATATTTTGAATTTTTGAGAAACCCTTTCCTCTAAACCCCCCTCCCCCTGGACCGATTTCTGCCGTTAACGAACTTGAACTTTCTTTTTAACATAAAACGACTAAATATCGATTTTGATAACGATTAAACAATAATTGCGACCGCTAGAGCGGTAACAGACAATTTTAATAGATAGATATATGTATATATATATATGAAATATATAATATATATATATATATTATATATATATATATATGTAATATACAGTTTTGAACGGACCTCTGATTATCGTCATCTCCTGGATAGATGGACATTTGAAGAAAAAATTTGAAAATCGCGTCCATGAGTACAACCAAATCTTGTTGATAATTTGCAAGTGTAACTAAACTCTGACCGCTAGAACCCATACCCATAACCCATATTGAAACAAGTATGAAATCTGGTATGTTGTTCTGAAAGACATCTTAAATTTTAAATTTTTTATAGTTTACCGTATTTTACTAGTCAAGTCTTTTCATGTGCAACCTATATTAAGGGAGCTGTGAAGAAAAAAGTCCGTCACACAGGGGCTGCGTCAACTAAGCACATTACCCACGTGTGTCACCTAAAAATATGCGTTTATATAAAAGGTAAAAGTTCCATGAGAGCAATATTGTATTCGGGATTCAAAAGCTTTATAATATAACAGCTTATTGTTGATATCACATGAGTAGGAGTGGGGGTTTGCTGAAGGCCGAAAACTAAAAAAGTCAAAAATCTCGGTTAATATTCAAGATGGTGAAAAAAAAAAATACAATATAACATTAATTGTACATTATTAGTCCCACTTTTTTCAACTCAGGCTAATTGGCGGGTTATCTACAGTTACCAACCTAGCCAGGTGGGGATTTTAGGAAATTATTTACTGACGATTTTAATTAAATAATTTGGGAAAATCGCCACCCTAGGTTAGTAACGTTTAGGTTCAACGCATAGATAAGCCGTCCCCATTAGCCTATTTCGTTAATGGCTGAAATACGACTTGTGGGAGGGCTTAGAGCGAAAATTCTTAATAACGGACAAATTAAGAATTTTCGTTCATATTCGCCCAATATAATTTTTAGGGCTTAGAGCGCATAATAACGAACAAATTAAGAATTTTCCCTCTAAGCCCTCCCACTTGTCGTATTTCAGTCATTAACGAACTTGATCTTTCTTTTTACACAAAACAATTAAATGCCAAGTTTGGTAACGATTAAACCAAAATTGCGACCGCTTGAGCGGTAACAGTGTACTCTATACTACTAGTTGGAGTTCGGAGTTGTGAAGAGATAAGTATGACCGCCATTTTGTAGCGGCAATGATCTTGGATTTACAAAGATACTGAATATAATAAATTGTATTGTCATCAGATTTCAAGATGTATACCAATTACCAGAACAATGGGTCAACAGGGAAGGGTTTAAATTTCAACTACTGAATTTGACATTGCTATCTTAAATACTAACCAAGGTTTATGAATTTTTTAAATTTTCAGTATTCAGTAAACGCACAGTTTTAGCCCTCGCCCTTTAGCAGTAAGTGAATATATGATGAATCACATATTCCAAGGTTAAACTAGTTTTTTTCATCAGTTTCAAACTCGGTATTTAACTGTTTCATGATGATTGAAGAAGAAGAAATATAAAGGAAAGAATATAATGTCTGAAATCTGATGAGGAATTGGCGGAGCTCACAAGGGGGAGGTATTCGAAATTTCAAAATATCTCCGTAATTATGAGTCGTAAAAAAATATTATAGAACCAAACTTGATAAACTATTGATGAACTACGATTATTTGTTTATACATGTTCTCGTTAATTATATACTAACCAAGTTATTAGCACTTTCTTGTGTTCAGCCTTGACCGTTACCAAAGTTGATATTCAGTCGTTTAATGTAAAAAGGAAGATCAAGTTCGTTACGGGCTGAAATCGGAGCAGGGCAAGGGGGGGGGGGTGGTTTAAAGGATGACAATTAGGAAAAATCGAAATATCTCCGTTACTATAGGTCAGATCGAAAAAGTGTATAAAATAAATCTTATTCCAAATTATAAGTACTATAAATATTGTTATATAAATGTATTCTCTATCTTGAATATTAACTGAGATATTTGCATTTTTCAGTTTTCAGCCTTGAGAATACCCCCACTTCTACTCGTGTTAGTTAAACAATACTCTGTTATGTAATAAACCATAATAATCGAAGCTTAAATACCAAATATTTTTTTCCAGAGACCTTTATTATACGAGATAGATGAATATATGTTCTTGTGACCCCCCCCCCCCCACCCGGTCTTAAATTCTTGGACTACAGAAATTTTATTCATTGAGATAAAAAAAAAATATTCTGATTCTTTATAAATCACAGTACTAGATATATTAAATAGTTTTCAATAAAATGAATGTCATATTCTGATATATTTCATTAATTGTCCTTCTTTCCGGCGAGCCGTTGACAGACCTGTTTGTTTACGTTTCAACCGCTTGCCACCAGGAGGGGAAAGATTTCTTATTACCATTTGTATTTATTCACTTAATATTGACGATGGTGTTGTGTTAGCAGTATGAAGGTTTATCCACTAAACTTTCACAAGGGAAATATGCTTAGATTACGCAGCCCCTGCGTGAATGACTTTTACTATTTATTCAATTACTTTGATTTTACAAAGCCCCTGCGTGACGGACTTGTAATTTCTTATCAATTATATCACAGACGAAGGGATGTATGATTATGAAATGTGTCAATTTTTTACATAATCAGTTTGAGTTGCATTCAAAGAAACTCCCCCCGCATATACTCAAATAAACTAGTTCATATGAAGGCTCTCATAAGTTGAATTTTATCCCATGTTTATTTATTCTTCCCAATCCTTTAATCATATTAGCATTTTGATAATATTTAATCTGGTTATCTGTTCTTATTATTTGCTTTCGCTCTGTTTGCTAGTTGATTATATATCCTATCACACACAAATTATGATGCAGTTTCTCTATCAACTATCTCTTCAAATGCGACAGTTTTATTACTCAAATGTAATATGACACAACAAAATTTATTGCAACGGCAATAATGTGGATTTCATTTCAATTTAACGAGATCTGTTAGGCAAATATAATCAATAATTATTTAAAACTTCTTACGACGAGTCAACATTAGTGTGGAAACACACTAAAAAAAGTAACTAGACCCTACTTGAACAGCTGATTCATATATGTAATCTAAATATCAGGAATACCAACATAAATAAATATGACATTTATTTTTTATAGGTAGTTTCAAATAATTTATAAACTTTTGAGATGACCAAAACTGATACCAATAAATTGCAAACATTGCCTACAGCTGCACACCACTTGCTAGAACTGATTGTGAAGCAAAGTAGCTTTATCATATTGAATTTCATATTTTTCCTCTAGAAAGAAACACTTAGGGAAAAAATGAAAAGAAATTCAACCAGGACCAGAGATTTATAGCAACATAATATGGCTTTTATTTAAAATCGCAAGAGTCATTATGACTGGAGATCTACTGAACTCAATAATACTAATTGAATTTTTATTATAGTATTTAAAGAATAGTCCACGAAATAACTATTGATGTATACTAGTTACTATAATATCTAGAATTTTATACATTTGAATGTAAACAAAAGTCCGTCACGCAGGGGCTGCGTAAACTAAGCAGATTTCCCACGTGAAGTTTTACAGTAGAGAAATTTCAGAATAGAGAGTCAAACAGTTACGGGATCGGCCCGAACTAGCTCTTGACGGAAACTCACGACTAGACCCGAGGTTAGCCGATCTCATCTCAGAAGCTGAAAACAGAAAAATGCAAATATCTCGGTTAATATTCAAGATAGAGAATACATGTAGAGAACAATATTTATAGTAAATTTAATTTTCAATTATACAATTAATACAATCATTCGATCCGATGCATAATAACGGAGATATTTTGAATTTTTTGAAAATCCCTCCCTCTAAACCCCCCCTCCCACAGGTCCGATTTCAGCCGTTAAGGAACTTGACCTTCCTTATTTACATAAAACGATTAAATACCGAGTTTGGTGACGATTAAACAAAAATTGCGACCGCTAGAGTGTTAACAGACATATATATATATATATATATATATATATATATATATATATATATATATATATATATATATATATAGTTTTGAACGGACCTCATTTTCGTCATCTCCTGGGTAGGATCGATGGACATTTGAGGAAATTTTTCGTCATGAGTACGACCTCAATAGCTGATTTCCCTTAAGGGAAATCTGCTAAAAGGAAATAGAAGTAGGTCAAACTTATATTAAAGCACAGGACATTCAGGCAACGAATAAGCTGAGTTAGTAGCCAAAGAGGCTTCTTCGAATGATGGCCTTGACATTACATTCAACTTACACGATTGGACGAACACAACAAACCGTTGACATCTATATGACTTCATTAAAACTGTACTCGGAAGCAAACGTCATTCATATATGAACTGCTTACTCAAGTACTAACTGGACAAGGACCAATTAAAAGATACTTTTATCGTTTTGCTTTGACTGACAACAATACGTGTGTCTGTGATAATGAAACTTCACAAAATTTTGACCACATAATATACAAGTGTAGACTCTATGACAGATAATGGACAACATCAATGAAAAACAGTTCTTCAGAACGGAACTTGGCTAGCTACTAAACAGCAATTATTGCTTGGACACGACTATGACTTTGTTACGTTTTAGCAGATTTCTCTTAAGGGAAATCAGCTATTGGGGTCGTACTCATGATGCGAGTTTCGAATTTCGGGGTTTAGAGGGGGGATTTTTGAAAAATCAAAATATATCCGTTATTATGCGTCGTATCGAAACATTGTATAGAACAAATCGTATTGAAAATTAAATTTACTATAAATATTGTTCTATACATTTATTCTGTATCTTTAATATTAACCGAGATATTTGCATTTGAATTCTGCTGGTGTTCGCCAGGAGTAGGCTGTTTGGACTTTCCGCCGTGAGCTCTGGTGGCCGTTTCCATAACTATTCGTCCCTCGGGAATAGGTTTAGAGGTTAGGTTAACTGTTTTTTGGGGCGAGAAACTACTGGGTTATTACGCCCTAAATAATGTTTTAGGTTTAGAGGTTTTTTACTACTACAGTTGTTATTAGGCAGATTTCTCTATTGTAAAACTTCACGTGGGAAATCTGCTTAGTTTACGCAGCCCCTGCGTGACGGACTTTTTAAAATTGTTAAAGTTCAGCTAAACTGATGCCTTTAAACTACATCTAAATATCAATTGTATTATTTTTATTTCATCACTTTTTATCGTTATCAGCTGTTATAATTGTAGTTAAAATTTCATCTGCATGCTACAATTAATGACTTCCTCTAGTTTTAGCAGATTTCCCTTAAGGGAAATCAGCTATTGAGGTCGTACTCATGACGCGAGTTTCGAAAAATTTCTTCAAATGTCCATCGATCCTACCCAGGAGATGACGAAAATGAGGTCCGTTCAAAATTATATATATATATATATATATATATATATATATATATATATATATATATATATTTGTCTGTTACCGCTCTAGTGGTCGCAATTTTCGTTTGATCGTTACCAAACTAGATATTTTAACGTTTTATGCGAAAGTAAAGATCAAGTTCCTTAATGGCTGAAATCGGACCAGTGCGAGGGGGGGTTTAGAGGGGAGGATTTTCGAAAATTCGAAATATCTCCGTTAGTATACGTCGGATCGAAACATTATATAGAATCAATATTATTGCAAATAACATTTACTATAAATAATGTTATATACATTTATTCTGTATCTTGAATATTAACCGAGATATTTGCATTTTTCTGTTTTCAGCTTCTGAGATGATATCGGCTAACTTCGGATCTAGTCGTGAGTTTCCGTCAAGAGCTAGTTCGGGCCGTTCCCATAACTGTTTGACTCTCTATTCTGAAATTTCTCTATTGTAAAACTTCACGATGGAAATCTGCTTTGTTTACGCAGCCCCTGCGTGACGGACTTTTCTTTTTATCTCATTATTTGTCTCTTCTCGTACTTTTCACTCCACGGAACTTAAAATTATGAGTTCGTTGGTTGAATATTAAATCGTCGTTCTAAATGATTGTGCAGAGACTGTCTGGCTGATGAATGCTAATTGAATAATTCGGTTCGACTCAGTTCATTATGTTGTTCATTCTTGTTAGCGACTTGAAACATGTCAGTACCCGATTAGTCACTATGCTTATGATGTATCTAAAGTATAGTTCAAGCGTGGGTTCGATTTTGAAATAGGCATTTGGACCTGATTTCATAAAACGTCCGCCACGCAGGGGCTGAGTAAACTAAGCAGATTTCCCACGCGCTGAATGACACAATGGTGATCTCATCTGACAATATATTCTCTATTTCTAAGTAAAAATCTTGAGAGTACGGGCTAATTGAAGGCTGAAAACAATTAAGTAGGAATAATTCGCTTTTTATTTGAATAATGACTAAGATATAGAGCAACAATTATAGAGAAACAATGGCTTAACAAGATTAATTCTGACATTTTTTCCTTCCGGCTCATAACAAGGGAAATATTTTCAATTTTTAAATTCTAGCTAGTTCTAAATGATACTTCTATTTCAGATCCGATTTAAGCCATTGTTCTTTAGAGTTGAATGAAACGGTAACATATATATGAAACTAACATTTTCGGTAAAGAATTAATATTATAGTTCTCTCTTGAAAATAATATATTGTTTTTAAACTGGGAATACGACGTTCCATGATATATTGGATTGCTGTTATAAAGTGACATGACTAAAAGTGAGTGCTTACTGATGGCTGAAAAATTAACTTATGTTAATATTGGAGATAGAAAAAAAAATTCTATAAAATAACATTTATGGAAATTATATTTGCAACAAGATTTACTTTATACAATGTTTCGATCCGGAGTATAATAAAGGAAATATTTCGATTTTTCAATATCCCTCTCTAAATCCCCGCCCCTGGCCGTTCGATTTAAGCAGTTACAGAACTTGATATTAGCAGATTTCCCATAAGGTAAACCTGCTAATATCATATATATATATATATATATATATATATATATATATATATACATATATATATTCGTCTGTTACCGCTCTAGCGGTCGCAATTTTTGTTTAATCGTTACCAAACTCGATATTTAGTCGTTTTATGTAAAAAGAAAGATCAAGTTATTTAACCGCTGAAATCGGACCAGGGTTAGGGGGGGTTTAGAGGGGAGGATTTTCGAAAATTCGAAATATCTCCGTTACTATACGTCGGATTGTACAGAACCAATCTTATTGCAAATCAAATTTGCTATAAATATTGTTATATACATTATTTCTCTATCTTGAATATTAACCGAGATATTTGCATTTAACAGACGAGAGTTACTTTCCCGCCAAAAGCTAGTTCGGCCGTTTCCTTGACTGGCTCGGCTATCATGAAATTTCTCTATTGTATAACTTCACGAGGAAAATTTGCTTAGTTTACGCAGCCCCTGCGAGACGGGCTTTTATTTACATAAAACGCTTACCTATTAAGTTATATATATATATATATAAACACACACATCATTTTGAACAAACCTTTGAAGAATCGGTGGACATTTGAGGAAATTATTCAAAAATTGTGTCATGACCAAGTCCTCAATAGCAGATTTCCCCAATGGGAAATATGATTAAAATAATAATCTATGTATCAGAATGTGATTAATAAAAGTATTTACTCGATTTTTATAATCGGTGTTAATAATGGGTTATCAGAAAGCGAAATTACAGCCTTAGTCCGATGAACTGGTTTAATACATTCTTATCCTTTTACTGGGCTGTCTACGAGGAAAATCCGTGTTAAAAATAGAAATGTATACCTGAAATATGAAATATTTTGGCGAATCCTTCACAATATGAAAACTACAAGAATTTGTTTCCCCCCATTCAGAAGTATTTGCTCATTGTTCGTTGCTGTATTAATTTTAATGTTTGAAAAATTCATGTAATCTCCATCTATTATTGGATTCATTTTCTGGCATTAATTTCATATTTTTTCTAATTTATCATTGTAAACCTTCGAGATCGTTAATCACTGCCAAGCGAGTCTCGAGGAAACCACGGTCGGAGCTTTCCATAGTGAGAGATCGACATGACGCACTCCGTTAACCAAGGAGTACTTGGAATGAGTTGTGTAAAGCAGATGGGCCTCAATATGCCCGCAGGGTGGGCAGTTATCATATCAACGAAGACCAGTCTGTTAGTCAACTTGTTTTATGAGGGACAATGTACTTCGTCAAACCAACCGGCTGTATGACTGATTTACTCACTAGACTCCCGTCAGTCCACCACCACGATCTGGTGTACTGACTTCGCTGTCACCCATTCAAGTACTGACCAATCTCAACGGTTCTTTACTTAGGTCACCTAAAGTGGGGCGCTCTACACTGACCCAAGGTCGCCCATTACTTAAGCAACAACTTACATTAATATAAAAGTCCTTCACTGCATCAATCGAGTAGATTTCCCACCTGTTGATTAGAAACACTACTGATCTCTTCTCCCCATATATTTTCTATTTCTAAGTAAATATCCGGTGAGTATAAAACAACAATTGTAGAACATCAATATTTTTACAAAATTGCTTGTATAATTACACGATCCGACTTTAATAATGGAGATATTTCAAATTTTTATATCCCCCGTCCATGATACCATCTCACTAATAAAGTGTTACCTGCTATAACAGATTATTCTTAATAAGACGACGATATCTTGAGTCGAAGTGGGGGTTTACTGAAGCTGTATATTAAAACATCCAAATATCTCGGTTAATATTTAAGATTGAGAACAAATATATATATAACAGTATTTATAGAATACTAAATGAAGTTATTTATTAACGTCCACTTTTTGCAACTAAGGCTAATTGGGGCGGGTTATCTACAGGTTACCACCCTTTTCTAGCCAGGGAGGGACTAACGAACATACTTCGAATTTTTAAAATTCCATCTCTCCTCCTCTCACTGGTCCGACTTCAGCCATTAACCAACTCGATCTTCAGTTTTACCCAAAATTTTTAAATGTTTTGCTTTAAAATCCTATGCGAGCGTACATACGGAATACATTTGTAATTATCTTTAACTGCATATAAGGTTAAATAAGGTCTACCCATTTAATTTACATTAATAAAAATAGTATAGATGTTGCTCATTTAATTGTGTATGCTTGCCATGACAGCTTTCTCAATAACTAGCCTGAGAGTGCAGTCTGTAGGTATGTCCTTAATTCCTTTACTGCATCCAGACGGCTAAATGGCAAATGACCTCATTTCACACACTCCCCTAATGAAAAAAAAAATAATGATGTGCCAGTATGATCTATATTTAAAAAAAAAAACTATTTTTTTAATAAGATTTTATACTGCTAATTTGCAATAGTAAAATTATATACGTATAGAACTTTCATAAGTTCTATTTCTGTTGAGTACGAATTATATGCTGTTTCATTTATTGTATGCTAGAGGATTTTACCAAAGTATATATATATATATATATATATATATATATAGTATCTCCCTACTGGCACATTTTTAGGATCAATAATTTTCTGTTATCGTTCTTTAAAACTACCTTTAAACCCCAAGAACCATTCTGAAATTTGAAAGAGTTTAGACATTATAGATAAAGTAGTTTAAAAAATATCATTTTGTTGTAACTTTAATATAAACGTAGCTGTGTGTATTTTTCAGAAGATTACCTTAAGTTAAATCACTTGTTCAATTGGTTGAACCAGAAAATAAGTTATATGATATGTATATAAAGATAGATAGATAAATTATTACGCTCTGATCTTTAACGTACTCGATATACGGACGTTATATGAGAGACTAAAGATCATGTTCATGCATGTGTACAATAACAACAGGAGGCGCCGTTTAGGAAAGGGTAAAACTAAAATTCTATAATATAATCGAAGTACTTCCTCTCTTATTCACCTTATCAAAAATTGTATTTAAACAGCCCTGTTAAACATTAAAAATGATACAATTTCCGTTTTAAAATATTTACAACTTGAACGTTATGCGAGTTATAGGAGTATTTTGGTTTTCGGGCTCGACTACAGGCAAACCCCTTCCAAAGGATTTTTGTATTACTAACTGATCATCGACGTGATTAATTGTCATTTGTTGTTAACTTAATGTCATAACAGATGAGAAAAGAATGTTATAAGACGTATATAATTATTTATTAAATTAAATTATTATTTATTAACGTCCACTTTTTGCAACTAAGGATATTGGGATAGGTTACCACCCTTTTCTATCCAGGGTGGCAATAATGATTTTATTTAATGAAGCACGTCACTAAATAAATTCCTCTGTCCAGGCGGGAATCGAACTCGCAGCTCTAAGTTTGCCATGTGAGATTAAGGTCAACGCTTTAACTCACACGGCTAATATAATTATTTAGTTCAGAAAAGCAACCAATGCTTGATAACAATTTTTTAAGAACCAATTAAAGGAACATATGAAAAGCTGACGGATGTTATAGAAATGCGCTATATGAGAGGGAACGAAGCGTGAGAGTTAAGTGGACCCTTCAGAAAACCAGTTCCAATAGCTCAAACAAGGTGTAAATACCTTCATGTACGGAAACTGGTTATGAATAAATCTACGTTTTTTTTTTTGTATTAGCAGAGGAGATGCCGTCATCCGGGTGGCATTTCAGAAAGTGAGAAATCTGCTTAGTTCACGCTCCAACTGCGTGACAAGTTTAAAAATATTCATTATTGTTAGTTATTATCATGCTACTATTTTATGCTACTATGTCTAATATAATATATAAATCTACGAGAGGGAGGAGAGTTTAATTCATGATAATTGCAAATAAATAGAATTATTCCAAGTAATATAGACATGGGCATTAGATAGGGTATTTTATAACATTCCTGAATGCCAAGTAGGTTGATGAGAAGTGAATCAAACTTGATAATTTCAAAAATCCATCATATTAGTTCATATCTCTATTTGAATATTATAACTGTGGAAAAGGGGCATTTTTTCTTTACTAGATAATGTAAATAAATAAAAAATACAGTAGTATCTCGATTATTCGTCACCAATGGGACTAGAAGATGGTCCAAACACTAAAAATGTTGGATAATAGGGGGGGGGGGGGCTAAGCTATTTATATGTATATGAACTATGCATTAAATCATAAATACCACCCTTATCTAGCCAGGGTGGGACTAAGAATTTTATTTAATCAGTTCATAACTAAATTCATTAATCATTCATTCCTATTGCAAGAAGGGAATTTAATTTATTACTTCATTCTATCTAGGCCAGAAATTCGTAACTTGAATTATGTCATTATTTTTTAAAGGATTTACTTTATAATTCTACTCATGTTGACAATTTACACAGAATGAACACGAGAAAAAATAAAATAAAACTATAACTGTAGTTTAGGAGACTAAATTCATGTTTGTTCTATGTCATTGATGTCAACTTTGTACAACTATGGCTGATTGGGACTAAACGCCATGAACTAGTTAGCTTATGGCAGGAAATGGACCTTGTATAGTAGTCAAACTTATTATTTATTAACGTTCACTTTGATGACTAGTTGGGACAGGTTATCTACAGGTTACCACCCTTTTCTAGCCAGGGCGGAACTAAAGACTTTATTTAATGATTACGTAACTAAATAAATTCATATTGCCAAAGGTGAGCACCGAACTCGCCACTCAAGCTTTGCCATTTGAGATTAAAACCAACTTTTTAACTCACATGGCTAACCTGAGCAACACCACATTCATGTCAACAGTTCGAGAAAAAATAAACGAGATCTCAAACTATATTAACTGTACATATAAAGAAATTCTTAACAATAAAAGTTTGGAAACAACAAAAATATGGTGTAGAAAATTCCTAGGCGTTAATCAGAATTTGTAACTATATCAGTACCTAATGGTTTTAGGGCATATGCTAGTCACGTTAGTTAATACATTAATTCTAACATCTTTGGCATACGTAGAGCCGAAGGTTCAAATCCTGTATAGTGACGAACTCACTAGATGAAATCCTTGGACGCACCCTCCATAGAACCCAGAGATAAATAACGTCCTGATAAGTCACCCCGTTGAACTGTTAGATGCTTAAAGTAATTACGGACATTTAGTTATTTATTAACAACTCGTAAATCTAGGGGCTCAGGTTAGCCATGATAGTTAATCTCACATTGTTAACCTAGAGTGGCGAGTTCGATTCCCGCCCTGGGCTATAGGAGTTTTTGTAGTGACGGAATTCATTAAATAAAAATCCTTAGTCCAACCCGGCTAGAAAAGGGTGATAACCTCTAATAATAATTTAAACATCCAATTTATTCAACAATGTCAACAATTGTGACGGATTATCTACAGGTTACCACCCTTTTCTAGCCTTGTATTGACTAAGGATTTTATTTAATGAGTTAGTCACTAAATAAATTCCTATTGCCCAGGAGGGAATCCAACTCGCCACTCTAGGTTAACCATTAGAGATTTCTCAAGGGTACTATGAATAACGGCTCAACGTTGATGGCCCAACCTGTGCCCCAAAAATGCGGAATGACCCATTGACCCATCTAGGAGATCTCAAAAAAATACTTTTTTATATATGTATATGCGTGTGTATTCTTTGAAATCGAATTTAGGAGTGGGCAAAAGTGAAGTGGGGTTAGGGTAGGACTAAAATAAACAATCATAAACATTATAAGATGCATAGAAAAGTGTTACGTAACCAACCTTTTAGATAAGGGAATATGTTGTTTTATGCTATTTTTTTTCTAAATCGTATGGAATAACATTTGCTTTGTTATTTGAATATTTGTGGTAGATTAATACTTCATTTGCACCTGAAGTTCCAAGTCTTGTTTACAGTGGACATTCCATGGAAAGGGTGAAATAGAATATGTGGATTACGTCATTCTTGCTGGTATGTCACACATTGAGCTCGTCAAAACAAATAAGGTGGCAAAGGGAAATACCCTAAGTTACGCGACCACATCCCTTGAAAGAGTTTTTCATCTAATATGGAAAACTTATTCTCAATAGTGATGGAAAAATAAGAAAATCTTTTCAAAGTCGTTAAACAATACGAAATATTTTGATCTATGTCAATCTATTAGCTCATAACCCGCCAAAAATGTACTAATAAAATTAATGTAGCATCGGATTCGTGATTAATTTTGATATAACTACATTATTTGTGGACATGTAAATAGAATAAAACGTTTCTTGATTAAATATTCTTATGAAAGAAATATACATAATTATGAACATCTATTAACGTTATGTTATTCTATATTAGTTTGCTGTGAACAAAATCATTTTTTATGTATTATTATTGCTAGTTTTTTATGTACGGAAAGTAATTAAAAATATATTGTCCCTAGTCAATAGCGAGTAATGTTTTCTACTTTGAAAATTACTGAAATTAATACTTGAAATTGAAAATGTCTGGTAATGAATGACCTAGTTTTAGTTTTATATTAGCATGCCTAACTTTAAAATTAAAGTAGCGTTAGAATGTTCTTTCTTGATTTCTTTAAATGTATTTAATTTTAAAGCAATTAAATTATTACTTCGTTCACGGTCGCTAAGGTCTAACTAAAGTAATAGTTTAAGGGAATCGGCCTATAATTAATGAAAAAGATTCAACACACTATAAAAACTAGATATAACCCGGAGATGCCGAATATAATTTACATAATAACAGGATTAGAATTCAAACGTCTGACCATAAAAAGAAAAAAAAATAGTCTCCAAAAAAAGTATATAAAACAAATCATAAATATTTATACTACAGTACCATTTATTCGAGTTATCCACAACACAGTTGGCTGGCATTTTTCATATTCACATGCACAATACACTTGGATAATTATTTTTCCTTCCCTACAAAATTTCTTCAGATCTTTGAAAACCTTTGCTGACATATAGACATTTTGACACATTTGATAAGAGAAATGATAATAAATGTTGTATGTACTGACTTGAGGTCCGTTGTGTTTGGCGGCATTGGGATGACTGTACTCGGAGTTGGAGGCTTTGCTCGTTATATAACTCACAGATCCAGTCTTCCTTTACGTAACCAATAACATCCCTCCATAGATATATATACATATATATGTGTGTGTGTACTATATGGAGGGTGGCTTATTGTTCTTATCTTTATTTCCGTTTGGGGATTTTTATGGTTATTTGGTAGTTACCCAATCCAAAAAAAAGTGAAGGATTATAAGATAATTAGGTTACGTTAGGTGTATATCGGTTACGAGTGCATTTATTGGTCTCTTATATTGCACTTGTATGTAACAGTAATTTTATTGATTTGTACATACAAATTGATCAATAGTAAGTTCTCTATATGGCTCCTGTTTAGTTACGATTAAAGCTATAAACCTTGAAATAAAAATAAGTGTTACGTCTTTAAATGAACAAATCGACACCTAAGAAAAGGATGACTTAAATTCATGAAAAATAAATTGATTTTAAAATTACTTAATCTTTTAACTGCTGTAATTTGTGTATAAATTATTCTTAGTTAAAACTCTCGTATATTTAGGAAAGTACAAACCAAGAAAGCATTAAATATTCTCTCTGGTAAAAAGTTCACTTTCTATTCACTCAAAAGGATCTCGATGTATAGGAAATTTGGTGCCAATACAAGTATTTTATAATGAACTTATGATCGGCGCGAGCATTGTATAGGAAGCATAAGGTGAGGACGAGCATTGTATAAGAAAATTATGGTGAATAAGAGTATTGCATAGAATATTTGGGCTCAACAAAAGTATTAGCCTTATGGCTTACGAGTAGTTTATAGGAAGCATAGGGTGAGGACGAGCATTCTTTATGAAACTTATAGTCAGGAAGAGCATTGCATAGGAAATTTAGGACCAACAAAAGTATTTTATAGTGAACTAATGTTCGGCACGAGTATTGTATAGGAAACAGGGTCAGAACGAGCAACGTATAATAAACTTATGGTGATCAAGAGCATTGCATAGAACATTTAGGCTCAACAAAAGTATTGTACAGGGAACTTATGTTTGGCACGAGTAGTTTATAGGAAGCATAGGGTGAGGACGAGCATTGTATAATAAAATTATAGTCAGCAAGAGCATTGCATAGAATATTTAGGCTCAACAAAAGTATTGTATAGGGAACTTATGTTTGGCACGAGTATTGTATAAGGTGAGGACAAGCATAAGGTGAGGACAAGCATTGTATAATAAAATTATAGTCAGCAAGAGCATTGCATAGAATATTTAGGCTCAACAAAAGTATTGTATAGGGAACTTATGTTTGGCACGAGTATTGTATAAGGTGAGGACAAGCATTGTATAATAAAATTATAGTCAGCAAGAGCATTGCATAGAATATTTAGGCTCAACAAAAGTATTGTATAGGGAACTTATGTTTGGCACGAGTATTGTATAAGGTGAGGACAAGCATAAGATGAGGACAAGCATTGTATAATAAAATTATAGTCAGCAAGAGCATTGCATAGAATATTTAGGCTCAACAAAAGTATTGTATAGGGAACTTATGTTTGGCACGAGTATTGTATAAGGTGACGACAAGCAAAAGGTGAGGACAAACAATTGTATAATAAAATTATAGTCAGCAAGATCATTGCATAGAATATTTAGGCTCAACAAACGTATTGAATAGGGAACTTATGTTTGGCACGAGTATTGTATAAGGTGAGGACAAGCATAAGGTGAGGACAAACATTGTATAATAAACTTATAGTCAGCAAGAGCATTGCATAGAATATTTAGGCTCAACAAAAGTATTGAATAGGGAACTTATGTTTGGCACGACTATTGTATAAGGTGAGGACAAGCATAAGGTGAGGACTAACATTGTATAATAATCTTATAGTCAGCAAGAGCATTGCATAGAATATTTAGGCTCAACAAAAGTATTGAATAGGGAACTTATGTTTGGCACGAGTAGTTTAGAGGAAGCATAGGGTGAGGACGAGCATTGTATAATAAAATTATAGTCAGCAAGAGCATTGCATAGAATATTTAGGCTCAACAAAAGTATTGTATAGGGAACTTATGTTTGGCACGAGTATTGTATAAGGTGAGGACAAGCATAAGATGAGGACAAGCATTGTATAATAAAATTATAGTCAGCAAGAGCATTGCATAGAATATTTAAGCTCAACAAACGTATTGAATAGGGAACTTATGTTTGGCACGAGTATTGTATAAGGTGAGGACAAGCATAAGGTGAGGACAAACATTGTATAATAAACTTATAGTCAGCAAGAGCATTGCATAGAATATTTAGGCTCAACAAAAGTATTGAATAGGGAACTTATGTTTGGCACGAGTAGTGTATAAGGAGAGGACAAGCATAACGTGAGGACAATAATAGTATAATAAAATTATAGTCAGCAAGAGCATTGCATAGAATATTTAGGCTCAACAAAAGTATTGAATAGGGCACTTATGTTTGGCACGAGTATAGTATAAGGTGAGGACAAACATTGTATAATAAACTTATAGTCAGCAAGAGCATTGCATAGAATATTTAGGCTCAACAAAAGTATTGAATAGGGCACTTATGTTTGGCACGAGTATTTGTATAAGGTGAGGACAAGCAAAAGGTGAAGACAAACATTGTATATAATAACTTATAGTCAGCAAGAGCATTGCATAGAATATTTAGGCTCAACAAAAGTATTGAATAGGGAACTTATTTTGGCACGAGTATTGTATAAGGTGAGGACAAGCATAAGGTGAGGACAAACATTGTATAATAAACTTATAGTCAGCAAGAGCATTGCATAGAATATTTAGGCTCAACAAAAGTATTGAATAGGGAACTTATGTTTGGCACGAGTATTGTATAAGGTGAGGACAAGCATAAGGTGAGGACAAACATTGTATAATAAACTTATAGTCAGCAAGAGCATTGCATAGAATATTTAGGCTCAACAAAAGTATTGAATAGGGAACTTATGTTTCGACACGAGTATTGCATAGGAAGCATAGGGTGAGGACGAGCATTGTATAATAAACTTATGGTCAGCAAAAGCATTGCATAAAACATTTAGGCTCAACAAAAGTATTGTATAGGGAACTTATGTTTGGCACGAGTATTGTATAAGGTGAGGACAAGCATAAGGTGAGGACAAACATTGTATAATAAACTTATAGTCAGCAAGAGCATTGCATAGAATATTTAGGCTCAACAAAAGTATTGAATAGGGAACTTATGTTTGGCACGAGTATTGTATAAGGTGAGGACAAGCATAAGGTGAGGACAAACATTGTATAATAAATTTATAGTCAGCCAGAGCATTGCATAGAATATTTAGGCTCAACCAAAGTATTGTATAGGGAACTTATGTTTGGCACGAGTATTGTATAATGTGAGGACAAACATTGTATAATAAACTTATAGTCAGCAAGAGCATTGCATAGAATATTTAGGCTCAACAAACGTATTGAATAGGGAACTTATGTTTGGCACGAGTATTGTATAAGGTGAGGACAAGCATAAGGTGAGGACAAACATTGTATAATAAACTTATAGTCAGCAAGAGCATTGCATAGAATATTTAGGCTCAACAAAAGTATTGAATAGGGCACTTATGTTTGGCACGAGTATAGTATAAGGTGAGGACAAACATTGTATAATAAACTTATAGTCAGCAAGAGCATTGCATAGAATATTTAGGCTTAACAAAAGTATTGAATAGGGCACTTATGTTTGGCACGAGTATTGTATAAGGTGACGACAAGCAAAAGGTGAGGACAAACATTGTATAATAAACTTATAGTCAGCAAGAGCATTGCATAGAATATTTAGGCTCAACAAAAGTATTGAATAGGGAACTTATGTTTGGCACGAGTATTGTATAAGGTGAGGACAAGCATAAGGTGAGGACAAACATTGTATAATAAACTTATAGTCAGCAAGAGCATTGCATAGAATATTTAGGCTCAACAAAAGTATTGAATAGGGAACTTATGTTTGGCACGAATATTGTATAAGGTGAGGACAAGCATAAGGTGAGGACAAACATTGTATAATAAACTTATAGTCAGCAAGAGCATTGCATAGAATATTTAGGCTCAACAAAAGTATTGAATAGGGAACTTATGTTTGGCACGAGTAGTTTATAGGAAGCATAGGGTGAGGACGAGCATTGTATAATAAAATTATAGTCAGCAAGAGCATTGCATAGAATATTTAGGCTCAACAAAAGTATTGTATAGGGAACTTATGTTTGGCACGAGTATTGTATAAGGTGAGGACAAGCATAAGATGAGGACAAGCATTGTATAATAAAATTATAGTCAGCAAGAGCATTGCATAGAATATTTAGGCTCAACAAAAGTATTGAATAGGGAACTTATGTTTGGCACGAGTATTGTATAAGGTGAGGACAAGCATAAGGTGAGGACAAACATTGTATAATAAACTTATAGTCAGCAAGAGCATTGCATAGAATATTTAGGCTCAACAAAAGTATTGAATAGGGAACTTATGTTTCGACACGAGTATTGCATAGGAAGCATAGGGTGAGGACGAGCATTGTATAATAAACTTATGGTCAGCAAAAGCATTGCATAAAACATTTAGGCTCAACAAAAGTATTGTATAGGGAACTTATGTTTGGCACGAGTATTGTATAAGGTGAGGACAAGCATAAGGTGAGGACAAACATTGTATAATAAACTTATAGTCAGCAAGAGCATTGCATAGAATATTTAGGCTCAACAAATGTATTGAATAGGGAACTTATGTTTGGCACGAGTAGTTTATAGGAAGCATAGGGTGAGGACGAGCATTGTATAATAAAAAATTATAGTCAGCAATAGCATTGCATATAATATTTAGGCTCAACAAAAGTATTGTATAGGGAACTTATGTTTGGCACGAGTATTGTATAAGGTGAGGACAAGCATAAGATGAGGACAAGCATTGTATAATAAAATTATAGTCAGCAAGAGCATTGCATAGAATATTTAGGCTCAACAAACGTATTGAATAGGGAACTTAGTTTGCACGAGTATTGTATAAGGTGAGGACAAGCATAAGGTGAGGACAAACATTGTATAATAAACTTATAGTCAGCAAGAGCATTGCATAGAATATTTAGGCTCAACAAAAGTATTGAATAGGGAACTTATGTTTCGACACGAGTATTGCATAGGAAGCATAGGGTGAGGACGAGCATTGTATAATAAACTTATGGTCAGCAAAAAGCATTGCATAAAACATTTAGGCTCAAACAAAAGTATTGTATAGGAACTTATGTTTGGCACGAGTATTGTATAAGGTGAGGACAAGCATAAGGTGAGGACAAAAACATTGTATAATAAACTTATAGTCAGCAAGAAGCATTGCATAGAATATTTAGGCTCAACAAATGTATTGAATAGGGAACTTATGTTTGGCACGAGTATTGTATAAGGTGAGGACAAGCATAAGGTGAGGACAAACATTGTATAATAAATTTATAGTCAGCCAGAGCATTGCATAGAATATTTAGGCTCAACCAAAGTATTGTATAGGGAAACTTATGTTTGGCACGAGTATTGTATAAGGTGAGGACAAACATTGTATAATAAACTTATAGTCAGCAAGAGCATTGCATCGAATATTTAGGCTCAACAAACGTATTGAATAGGGAACTTATGTTTGGCACGAGTATTGTATAAGGTGAGGACAAGCATAAGGTGAGGACAAACATTGTATAATAAACTTATAGTCAGCAAGAGCATTGCATAGAATATTTAGGCTCAACAAAAGTATTGAATAGGGCACTTATGTTTGGCACGAGTATTGTATAAGGTGAGGACAAACATTGTATAATAAACTTATAGTCAGCAAGAGCATTGCATAGAATATTTAGGCTCAACAAAAGTATTGAATAGGGCACTTATGTTTGGCACGAGTATTGTATAAGGTGAGGACAAGCATAAGGTGAGGACAAACATTGTATAATAAACTTATAGTCAGCAAGAGCATTGTATAGAATATTTAGGCTCAACAAAAGTATTGAATAGGGAACTTATGTTTGGCACGAGTATTGTATAAGGTGAGGACAAGCATAAGGTGATGAAAATACTTGTATCTTGAACTTATAGTCAGGAAGAGCATTGCATAGAATATTTAGGCTCAACAAAAGTATTGATTAGGGAACTTATGTTTGGCACGAGTATTGTATAAGGTGAGGACAAGCATAAGGTGAGGACAAACATTGTATAATAAACTTATAGTCAGCAAGAGCCTTGCATAGAATATTTAGGCTCAACAAAAGTATTGAATAGGGAACTTATGTTTGACACGAGTATTGCATAGGAAGCATAGGGTGAGGACGAGCATTGTATAATAAACTTATGGTCAGCAAAAGCATTGCATAAAACATTTAGGCTCAACAAAAGTATTGTATAGGGAACTTATGTTTGGCACGAGTATTGTATAAGGTGAGGACAAGCATAAGGTGAGGACAAACATTGTATAATAAACTTATAGTCAGCAAGAGCATTGCATAGAATATATAGGCTAAGAAATACTAGTGACTAAAGAACTTATGGTTGGCACGAGTATTGTATAATGTGAGGACAAGAATAAGGTGAGGACAAACATTGTATAATAATCTTATAGTCAGCAAGAGCATTGCATAGAATATTTAGGCCTCAACAAAAAGTATTGAATAGGGAACTTATGTTTGACAACGAGTATTGCATAGGAAGCATAGGGTGAGGACGAGCATTGTATAATAAACTTATGGTCAGCAAAAGCATTGCATAAAACATTTAGGCTCAACAAAAGTATTGTATAGGGAACTTATGTTTGGCACGAGTATTGTATAAGGTGAGGACAAGCATAAGGTGAGGACAAACATTGTATAATAAACTTATAGTCAGCAAGAGCATTGCATAGAATATTTAGGCTCAACAAAAGTATTGAATAGTGAACTTATGTTTGGCACGAGTATTGTATAAGGTGAGGACAAGCATAAGGTGAGGACAAACATTGTATAATAAAACTTATAGTCAGCAAGAGCCTTGCATAGAATATTTAGGCTCAACAAAAGTATTGAATAGGGAACTTATGTTTGACACGAGTATTGCATAGGAAGCATAGGGTGAGGACGAGCATTGTATAATAAACTTATGTACAGCAAAAGCAGTGCAGAAATCATTTAGGCTCAACAAAAGTATTGTATAGGAACTTATGTTTGGCACGAGTATTGTATAAGGTGAGGACAAGCATAAGGTGAGGACAAACATTGTATAATAAACTTATAGTCAGCAAGAGCATTGCATAGAATATTTAGGCTCAACAAAAGTATTGAATAGGGAACTTATGTTTGACACGAGTATTGCATAGGAAGCATAGGGTGAGGACGAGCATTGTATAATAAACTTATGGTCAGCAAAAGCATTGCATAAAACATTTAGGCTCAACAAAAGTATTGTATAGGGAACTTATGTTTGGCACGAGTATTGTATAGGAAACAGGGTCAGAACGAGCAACATATAATAAACTTATAGTCAGCAAAAGCATTGCATAGAACATTTAGGCTCATCAAAAGTATTGTATAGGGAACTTATGTTTGGCACGAGTATTGTATAGGAAGCATAGGGTGAGGACGAGCATTGTATAAGAAACTTATGGTCAGCAAGAGCATTGCATAGAATAATTAGGGTCAGCACAAGTATTTTATAGTGAACTTATGATCGGAAACGTAATTTATTTAGGTGTGTCGCAATTTAAGGGATCCACACATTTTCTTTTTATAAATCTAAAATAGTTTAGGTAAAGCCACCAATAAAAACCAAAAAAAATAGAAAAAAAAAAGGTTAAAAGTCTACAAGGTAGATAAACGTTTTGTTTTTTTCTCCAGTGGATTTTATTATAGTCAAGTGTTCAATAATTTAATGTTAAATCTGGTTGTGAATGTGTGTGCCTTTGAGGTGTTTCATGATTGTTGTAATGTATGGGCTGTTGTCGTGTGGTAGTTCTGATAGGTTGGTGGGTAAGGTCTCGTCGGTTATTAGTCTGCAGTGTGTAAGTAAGCGTTTGATAGTTAGTTGTGTATTGCACAGTGTACTTAACACTCCAGTAGTCCAGGCATCGTGTGCTGTAATGTGATCAGTGTGTAATATGCCAAGTGGGTTTGCTAATTTTGCATGTTTGTCAGCCAAGATATTTTCCATGATGTCTGAATGTCCTGGTATCCAGTGGATAGTTATTACTTTATCCATCTGTGTCTGTAAGTTAGTCAGTAGTTCCTGAAGTCGTCTCGTGAGTGGCTGAGTTGGGTTAAAATCAAGTATTGACTGTATACCGTAGAACTGTAGGAGTCAGTTAAAACATGAATGTTGTCTTGTTGTACGTTAGTAAGGTGTTGCAGTCCAAGAAGTAAGCCATGTAGTTCAGCTGTGATGTTGCTTGATACGTCCGGTTGAAACGTAAGGTCACCACGAGTATAGTACAGGAAACTTAAGGTCAGTTCCGATATTTACGTATAAGGACAATGAACTCACTCTCCAAAAATAGACGGCTTTCAGTAAATCCCAACTCCTACTCATGTTATATTAATAATAAGCTGTTATTTCATGAAACATTTCATTCCAAGGTTAAATACCAAAGATTGCTTGCGTTGAACTTTTACTTTGAGAGATATGTATATGCAATTACGGTCTATTGACCTCCCCCCCCCCCTTCCTTTGCTCTTAGATTATTAGTATTTGAGGGATAGAGATAAAAATTATTCTGATTCATTATAAATTAAAACACTAGCTATATTAAACAGTTTTTAATAAAATTAATATGTTATATTCAGATGTATTTCAGTAATTGTTTTTCTTTCCGGTCCAAAATATTTCTATGTATCTATTCAGCTCTGCGAGATCGGCTGGCCTGTTTTTTTACAATTCAGACGCTTTTAATTGTAGAAGTTATTAATGTGTAAATTAACTGAAAGATTCCGGTTTGTATTTATTCACTTAATATTCACGGGGGTGTTACCAGCGTGTAGATTTATCTATTGTAGACCTTTGCGTAGGAAATGTGTTTAGTTTACGCAACCCCTGCGTGACCGACATTCTTTTTCATTTTCCTCATTAGCCATGTAGAGTTTTTGAAGCTGTTTTCTGTTATGTCTGAAGTCATATATATATATATAAAATTGTAACCTCTGTCTGTACATTGATTTTTTTCGCGAAATTTCACGATAACTTTTCGTTTCACATGTCATAGACACCATAACTGCATTTTGTTTCTTTCGTGTCTGTTTGTTTGTTTGTTTGTTTATTTGTTTGTTTGTTTGTTACCTTTTCACGCATAAACGGCTGAACCGAATTTTATGAAACTTGGTATGTATATTACTACTAGCCCAACTTAGACTTTAGGCTATATTAATATTCTCTTGGACAAACAGGAGTGGGGGTTATAAGGGAGGCCTGAAATTAAAAATAGCGATATTTCGTTTCCTATTACTTTTCAGCAAATATACCCATAACAAAAGTTGTTTATTTTGTAATGTAAAGTAACTTTTGTTATATTCCTTTTTGCCGTATACGGAAGTATAAATGAGTTATACGCTAAAAACTATAGCGGGAGTCCACAATTTTATTTGGCACAAAAGACTCAACCGAACTAAACCAAACTCGGTATGTGAATTAGCACTAAAGCCTTCCTTATAATAAGCCATACGAACATTTCTAGGGACGGGCAGGAGTGGGGGTTGTAAGGGAGGCCTGAAATTAATAATAGTGATATTTCGTTTCCTCTTGCATTTTCGGCAAATATGCACATAACAAAAGTTGTTTATTTTGTTATTTAGAGAAACTTTTTTTACATGCACTATCACCGAATAACGAAGTATAAAGGCGTTATACGCTAAAAATTATAGCGGGAGTGCACAATTTTATTTGGCACCAAAGACTCAACCGAACTAAACCAAACTCGGTATGTGTATTAGCACTAACCCCTTCCATTTAATAAGCCATTCCAACATTTCTAGGGACGGGCAAGAGTGGGGGTTATAAGGGAGGTCTGGAATTAAAAATAGTGATTTCATCTTGGGGTTTCGGCAAATATGCACATAAAAAAAGTTGTTTATTTTGTTATTTAGAGAAATTTGCTCAACACTTCTTTTCAATATGAACTACCAGGTACCTCAAATGAAAAAAATGATTCAAATGAATGTCAATATTTTCTCCTTAATAATTCAAATCTATGCATAATGCACAGGAGACGGGAAATATGACAATATGCAGGACAGTGAAGTCTTACATAAAAAAATAATTTTATTATTAACAAATGCCAACAACGGGTGTTAACCCTAAACACTGGAACGGGTAAATGTCAAAATATTGTGCAAAGTAAAGCCTTGCCAAAAAAAATACCATCACCATTCAGCCTCAAATGAATTCCCGGGCGAAGCCGGGTATCTGAGCTAGTATATATATATATATATATATATATATATATATATATATATATATATGTAGTGTTGAGAAAATTAAATACTTGAATAATCCTTCAGAGTGAGAGTCGCGTATTTGGGAAGTGCGACGTAGATCAAAGAAGCCGACAGAGGATCGAGGTCCTACTAGACCCGCATCGAAGGGTCCAGTCAATTCCCCTTTTATGTATGCCGACGACCTATATAAAGAACCGGCCAGCCAAGAGCGAGTCAGTTTTATTCCCACCTGTCTTGATGTACACATCAGTGCAAGTGCGACTTAGTGCAGTGCGGTAAAGTGTTTTTATGTGAAGTACAGTGTTGTGCCGTGACTAAGTAACAGTTTAGTGGCGTGTTTAAGACAGTGCAGTGCCGTCTTTCTATGAATTTCAGTGACCGTGAGTGAATTATTGGACTGTGTATTCTGAAGAACAGTGACGCTATCAGTGCATATTGTGAGTAGTAATTAAGAATAATTATCCAAGTGAATTGAGCTTCGTTAAATAAATTGTGCAGTGATAGAAACTGTGAAACACGTGTGTGTTTAATTTTGCAATCCAAAAGAACTCTTATTAAATAAAAGTCCGTCACGCAGGGGCTGCGTAAACTAAGCAGATTTCCCTCGTGAAGTTTAGTAATAGATAAATATTCATACTGCTAACACAACACCACCGTGAATAAATACAAACGGAAATAAGAAATGTTTCAACCAATTTCAATAACCTGCCGACAGGAAGCGGTGGGTTAGAAATTTACACAAACGGGCCTGCCCGCCTCACACCGGAAAGAAATAACCCAGTAGTTTCTAGCCCCAAAAAACAGTTAACCTAACCTCTAAACCTATTCACGAGGGACTAATAGTTATAGAAACGGCCGCCAGAGCTCTCGGCGGAAAGTCCGAACATAGCCTACTGGTGACCACACGCAGAATACAAATGCAAATATCCCGGTTAATATTCAAGATACAGAATAAATGTATATAACAATATTTATAGTAAATTTAATTCGCAATAAGATTTATTCTATACAATTTTTCGATCCGACGCATAATAACGGAGATATTTTGAATTTTCAAAAATCCCCCCTCTAAACCCCCCCTCCCACTAGTCCGATTTCAGCCATTAACGAACTTGATCTTCCTTTTTACATAAAACGATTAAATTCCGAGATTGGTAAAGATCAAACAAAAATTACGACCGCTAGAGCGTTAACAGACAAATATATATATATATATATATATATATATATATATATTATATATATATATATATAATTTTGAACGGACTTCATTTCAGTTCGTCATCTCCTGGGTAGGATCGATGGACATTTGAAGAAAATTTTCGAAACTCGCATCATGAGTATGACCTCAATAGCTGATTTTCCCTTAAGGGAAATCTGCTGAAAGACGTTTATTACTGGTTTTTGTAATAAAAAACGTAACAATATATATATATATATTATATATATATATAATATATATATATATATATATATATATATATATGTGTTAGACACAGTAACCCGAAGAATAATGGCCCCTGGTTACCATTCCTGCTTGTATTTTGCTGGTATTTCAAACTAATTATCTGCTACTTCTTCCATATTTAAGGTGCTATTGGGGATGTCTCAAGATGCTCAGTGTGAACCTGTGCAAGCTGTAGAAGCCCAAACTCCTACTCGGTAACCGCACTGCTAAACTTACTGGGTAATCCTCGGGTTAGAACTCGTCTCTTTCCTTTATCCGATACTCCACCACCACTTCCATAATTGTCTATATCTCTCTGGGCATTGACCCCAGCTTCCCTTGAGGGAAATCAGCTATTAATGATGCACTCATGAAGACATTTTCGAATAGGGCGAAAAATTCGAAGATTCAAAATATTGCTGTTATGGGTCGGATTTAAAATTGTCAGAACCAACCTTTTAGCAGATTTCCCTTAAGAGGAATATATTTAACCGTTTTATGTAAAAAGAAAGATGAAGTTCGTTAACGGCTGAAATCGGCCCAGTGGGGGGGGGGGGGGGTTTAGAGGGGAGGATTTTCGAAAATTCGAAACTATCTCCGTTACTATACGTCGGATCGAATATTGTACAGAATCAATCTTATTGCGAATTAAATTTGCTGTAAATATTGTTATATGCATTTATGCTCTATCTTGAATATTAACCGAGATATTTGCATTTTTATTAAATCTGGGCGGCTAACGGACGGGTGACTTTCCCACCAAAAGCTTGTTTGACCTTTTCCTTAACTGCTCGAGTCTCGTGAAATTTCTCTATTGTAAAACTTCACGTGGGAAATCTGCTTAGTTTACGCAGCCCCAGCGTGACGGACTTTTGTTTACATTCAAACATATAAACATACGTAAAAATCCATTATTATCAAAGAGGTGTGCCGAACGGTGGATGGTATATATCAAGACGAAAGACAAAACCAGGCCTTCCACAAAAAAGTCTTCCACAAGGTTGTTTTTTGGAAGAAAGGCTTGCGTTTGTGATTTCTTCTTAATATGTAAAAGTCCGTCACGCAACCTAAGCAGATTTCCCACGTGAAGTTATACAATAGAGAAAGCTCCATACGACAGCCGAACAGTTACGTCTAAGGGCTGAGCTAGGTTTTGGCGGGAAAGTAAGTCATCCGTTATCGGCCCAGAATTAATAAAAATACAAAAATCTCGATTAATATTCAAGATAGAGAATAAATGCATGGAACAATATTTATAGTAAATTTAATTTTCAATAAGATTGGCTCTATAGAATTATTTGATCCGACGTGTGGTAACGGAGATATTTAGAATTTTCGAAAATCCCCCTCTAAACCCCCCCTCCCACTGGTCCGATTTCAGTCTTGATCCGTCTTTTTGCATAAAACGTTTAAATATCGAGTTTGGTAACGATTAAACAAAAATTGAGACGGACCTCATTTTCGTCATCTCCTGGGTAGGATTGATGGACATTTGAAGAAATTTTTCGAAAATCGCGCCATGAGTACGACCTCAATAGCTGATTTCCCTCAAGGGAAATCTGCTAAAAATATCCATAGTCGTAGTACAAGTAAAGCACGCTTTCGTTTTTAATAGGAGCAGAAAACCAGTTCTTTAAATTAATTTCTAACAATTGAAGGGGACAGGGAAAGAACAATCAGTCACTAAAATGTGATTTTCAACTTCTCGCTTTGTTATTTAACTTAACCAAGCTCTAATAGATAGCATACTGAGTACAAAGAAAAATAATCATTGTCCATGGAAAATGGACAGGGAAAGAACGATTGAAATCGATTTGTAATGTAAAAGAACAGTCATACTCCATGTGCAATGGAAGGCAACGATAGACAATGGAAGTCACAGCGTTTACTTTAAAAGTGGAGCTGTATTTATATTTATATTATTAAAGTTAAAATTCATTTTTTAAGCAAGGATAGGTGAATACATTGTAAAAATATCGTGAAATCTCAAATGATGAAAATATTTTGAAAACCTACATTTCAAAGAAAGGAGCTGTTATAAAGCTTTTATTTCAATGCATGGTTATCGAAAATTCCCTCTTCTAAACTCCTCTACCATTGGTCCAATTTCTTCCAATAGCGAGCTTCATCTTTCTTTTTACGTAAAACGATGAAATATCGAGTTTGATAATGATCAAAAAAAAATTGCGACCTCTAGAGCGTTAACAAACTCACACACACACATGCGCGTGCACGCAGGAACGCACGCAAACACGCACACACACATATATGTAATTTTGATGGGACCCCATTTTTTATTAGCAAATTTCCCATAAGGGAAATCAGCTATTGAGATCTCTGTAGTTCATTGCTTGCCCATAATTATAAATACAAGTTGTATACCGTGCTACCGGTAATTGTAGATGACTGCTCGATTGGACACGTTTGGAGGGCTAAAGCAAAGTTTTGACGTGACGATATTTTAGAAGATATCCTCTAAGGAAACAACTCGATTTTTAGCAGATTTCCCTTAAGGGAAATCAGCTATTGAGGTCGTACTCATGACGTATTTTTCGAAATTTTTCTTCAAATGTCCATCGATCCTACCCAGGAGATGACGAAAATGAGGTCCGTTCAAAATTACATATATATATATATATATATATATATATATATATATATATTAAATATATTTGTTTGTTACCGCTCTAGAGGTCGCAATTATTGTTTAATCGTTACTAATCTCGATAGTTAGACGTTTTATGTAAAAAGAAAGATCACGTTCGTTAACGGCTGAAATCTGACCAGGGCGAAGGGGGGTTTAGTGGGGAGGATTTTCAAAAATTCGAAACATCTTCGTTACTACACGTTGGATTGAAACGGTGTATATAACCAATCTAATTTACTACAATTATTGTTAAGTGCTTTTATTCTCTATCTTGAATATTAACCAAGTATATTTGCGTTTTAGCAGATTTCCCTTAATGGAAATCAGCTATTGAGGTCGTACTCATGACGCGAGTTTCGAAAAATTTCTTCAAATGTCCATCGATCCTACCTAGGAGATGACGAAAATCATGTCCGTTCAAAACTGTATATATACATATTGTCTGTTATCGCTCTAGTGGTCGTAATTTTTGTTTCATCGTTACCAAACTCGATATTTAGTCGTTTTATGTAAAAAGAAAGATCAAGTTCGTTAACGGCTGAAATCGGACCAGTGGGAGGGGGGGTTTAGAGGGGAGGATTTTCGAAAATTCGAAATATCTTTATTACTATACGGTGTATAGAACCAATCTAATTTACTATAATTATTGTTATGTACTTTTATTCTCTATCTTAAATATTAACCGGGAATCTTTGCGTTTGTCAGTTTCCAGCCTTCAGCAAACCCCCACTTCTACTCATGTTACATATATAGTACAATACAATAATGAACCACATTATTCGAAGCTTAAATACCAAATATTGTTTTCAAGAGACCTTTATTATACGAGATACATGCAAATATGTTTTGGTGACCCCCCCCCCTCCCCATCATAGGGTCTTGGACTACTAAACTTTGATTCATTGAGATAACAATTATTGTGACTCGTTATTATTATTAATAACTGTACTCGACATAGTAAATATTTTTCAAATAAAGTATTGTAATATGTTATTATATTCAAATATATTTCAGTAATTGATTTTATTTTCGGTGTGAGGCTAGCAGACCTGTTGTTTACATTTCAATCACTTCCATATTATTAAGTATTAATTCACTTAATATTCACGGTGGTGTTGTGTTAGCAGTATGTAGATTCATTTATTACTAAATTTCACGAGGGAAATCTGCATAACCTACGCAGCCCCTGCGTGACGGACTTTTTAAATTATTTATTAACGTCCACTTTCTGCAACTAAGGCTAATCGGGACGGGTTATCTACAGGTTACCATCCTTTTCTAGCCAGGATGTACTAAGGATTTTATTTAATGAATTCCGTCACTAAATAAATGCCTAATGCCCAGGCGGGAATCGAACTCGCCACTCTAGGTTTACCAAGTGAGATTGAAGTAAACGCTTTAACTCACATGCCTAATATTATTATAGTTTTATTTAAAAAAAAAATATTAATTTTTTCTCATTGTTTAATGGACTTTGACTGTTTTAACAAGTGAGACGTTGAACTTTAAGTTTTGTTTTATTACTTTATAAAGAAATAATGGGGGCTCGGGTTGGCCGTGCGAATTAGGGCGTTGGTACTAATCTCGCATGGCAGACCTAGAGTGGCTGGTTCGAATCTCGCCTGGGCAGTGAAAATTTATTTAATGGCGGCCTCATTAAATAAACTCTTTAGGCCCACCCTGGCTAGAAAAGGATGGTAACCTGTAGATAGCCTGCCCCGATTAGCCTAGTTGCATAAAGTGGACATAAAAAAAAAAAAATAAAAGAAATAATGGGATATAGGTAGTTCTAATATTCATGTAGATGCCATAATATGATGTACATAGTTTCTAATATCAAAATAAGTTGAAAAAAAAAAAAAACATGTGTTGTAACTTTTACCGTTCTGTCCCTGCACCCTATAATTGTTGATATTTCACTAAAAGTGTGAAGTTTTCCCTGTGAGAAGTAGTAGAGGTTAGTTGCATACAAAGTTCAGTTTCCGGCTAGTGGTTGTTTACCTTCAGTTTGGAGTAGTTTGTTTTCCTCATCGAGTAGTTGTTTGCGCACTGTACAGGTATACCTTTGCCCCGATGATATTATCTTGGCTCAATAAAGGAAATAAAGTCTTCCTTTCCATGTCATGTTGTATTTTACAATTGGTATATATCTTGCCGTTTTAGCAAATTTTCCGTAAGGGAAATTATCTATAACTCATGATCCCATTTTGTTTGTTTTGGTTTGATTGTTGCCAAGTATCTGTGTAACAGTTCCATGATCTTTCCTCTATTCTCGTTTGATATTAAGTTCCTATGTCTTTCTAAGACACCCTCCCCTCCAACTCTTGTGTATAATAAACCGTTTGCCAGGACGTTTCCTGAATCAGAACGTTTCTGATGTATCATCTGGCCTATATAACCAACCCTCATTTAATGTAAAAAGTCCATCACGCAGGGGCTGCGTAAACAAAGCAGATTTCCCACGTGAAGTTTTACAATAGAGAAATTTCACGAGAGTCGAGCAGTTAAGGAAAAGGCCGAACTAGCTTTTGGTGGGAAAGTCACCCGTCTCTAAGCCGCCCAGATTTAATAAAAATTCAAATATCTCGGTTAATATTCAAGATAGAGAATACATGTATATAACAATATTTATAGTAAATTTAATTCGCAATAAGATTGATTCTGTACAATTTTTTGATCCGACGTATAGTAACTGAGATATTTCAAATTTTCGAAAATCCTCCCCTCTAACCCCCCCCCCCCTCCCCTGGCTCGGTTTCAGCCGTTAACGAACTTGATCTTTCGTTTTACATAAAACGATGAAATTAACAAAAGATTAAACAATAATTGCGACCGCTAGAGCGGTAACAGACAAATATATAGATAGATAGATAGTTTGACGAGTTCGATTCTCGGCTGGGCTAAGGAAATTATTTAGTGACGAAATTCATTAAATAACATCCTAAAATCCCATCCTGGCTAGAAAAGGGTGGCATCCTGTAGATAACCCGTACCAATTAGCCTATGTTGCAAAAGTTGGACGTTAATAAATAATAATAATAATAATTACAATTAAATTCTATAAGCAGCACAGTGGAAGAATGCTAGTCTCATAAAAATTAATGATTTGATTGCATCTCTAAATAAAAGTTTACTTATTCGCTTACATCCAATTTATTAAGACTAATGGTGCCAAAAATGGTATTCTAGTCTGTCTCATTGACAGGTGTTTCCTTAAAAGTAGTAGATTCTCCTTAAAGAAATTCTACTCTTCAGGTAGTACTCATGGCAGGATTTTTGAAAAACGACAAAAATTGCGACCGCTAAAGCGTTAAAAGACAAATATACATATATACTGGATGTCCCAAGTTCCCGTGCCACCCCCCATAAAAACACCAATTGGTTTAATACAAGGCTGAGACTTGGTGCGCCATAATTGGGACCCCTGAAGGATCCTTTTAGTCCATATTGAACCTCGTAACCTTCACCAGTACTTCTTCAGCTACCACAATTTCGGAATTTCCAATGGAATGCCCTACTTTTTATGACGGACTCTAGTAGGAAATGAAATTCTATAACGAGTTTATATCGGTGAATTTTTCGATTTGAAGCATCCTTTATCCGTAAAATGCGCAAATCGTTATTTCAGAAACGGAACATTTTATTGAAAAATGCTGCGAAATGAAGGTTGTAGCATACAAAATTATCTTTGAAAAAGACTGCTGGGAAAGGAATGCATTTTTAATTTGCTGGGTCCCACCCTGGCTAGAGTGTTAACCTGTAGATAACCCGTCCTAATTAGCCAGAGTAGCAAAAAGTCCGTCACGCAGGGGCTGCCCCTGTTATATATTGTTATGTATAAAACAATATTTATAGTAAATTTAATTTGCAATAAGATTGGTTTTATACAATTTTTTGTATAATTTTACAAGTTGTACAATTTTTTGGTAACGGAGATATTTCGAATTTTCGAAAATCCCCCCCTCTAAACCCGCCCTCCCACTGGTCCGATTTCAGCCATTAACGAACTTGATCTTCCTTTTTACATAAAACGATTAAATTCCGAGTTTGGTAACGATCAAACAAAAATTGCGACCGCTAGAGCGTTAACAGACAAATATATATATATATATATAT
The DNA here is from genome assembly GCA_019009955.1 of Riptortus pedestris. Lineage (NCBI taxonomy): Eukaryota > Metazoa > Arthropoda > Insecta > Hemiptera > Alydidae > Riptortus > Riptortus pedestris. The sequence goes on along the minus strand of CM032231.1, from coordinate 138,809,156 downwards.
ATATATATATATATATATATATATATTATATATATATATATATATATATATATATAATTTTGAACGGACCTCATTTTCGTCATCTCCTGGGTAGGATCGATGGACATTTGAAGAAATTTTTCAAAACTCGCGTCATGAGTACGACCTCAATAGCTGATTTCCCTTGAGGGAAATCTGCTAAAAGTGGACATTTAATTTTTTTTTTTACTTTTCGACTCTATTTCTCAATAAATCTTCATTGATGACGTCTTCCAGCTACGTATTTGCAAGTATCCAACATATTAATGACCCGTTAAAGCAATATTTTGTATTTAATTCTGAAATAAGAGAATTCATGACGTACTGGTTCAATGTTAACGAGCGATGCCTATAACTGATATAACAAACATTACTCTAAATAACACAATGAACAACTTTTGTCAAGTACATATTTACCGAAAAACCAATAGGAAACGAACTCCTGCTCGTCCCTAGAAATGTTCGTACAGCTTATAATCATGGAGGAGTTGGTGTCAATACACATTACGAGTTTTTTTTTAGACCGGTTGAGTCTTTTGTGCCAAATTGTTGACCCTCGCTATAGTTTTTATCGTATAACTCATTTATACTTCGGTATACGACAAAAGTGTACATAACAATCGTTAATCTAAATAACAAAATAAACAACTTTTGTTATGTGCGTATTTGCCGAAAACACAATAGGAAACGTAATATCGTTATTTTTAGTTTCATGCCTCCCTTATAACCGCCACACCTGTTCGTCTCAGAGAATATTAATATAGCCTAAAGTCTAAATAGGATTAGTAGTAAAATACATACCAAGTTTCATAAAATTCGGTTAAGCTGTTTATGTGTGAAAAGGTAATAAACCATCAGACACCAAAGAAACAAAATGCAGTTATGGTGTGTGAAAAGAAAAGTTATCGTGAAATTTCGAGAAAAAAAATCAATGTACAGACAGAGGTTACAATTTTATACATATAGACAATATACAATGTTATATATAACTATATATATATAGTTTTGAATAGACCTCACTTTCGTCATCTAGATAAGATGGATGAACATTTGAAGACATTTTTCGGATATCCCGTCACGAGTAAAACTTCAATAGCTGAGTTCACTAATAAGGGTAATCCACATACTCATAAGTCAGGTGGAGTTACTATCAGCTGTGTTGTGATATACAGTCATCTCGCGGGGTTAAGATTCCCGCCAATTTTCTCTACAAGGCCTTGTATCAGCAGCTGACAGGAGGTAAGGAACCTTCCAAGGACAACTACCATTGCACCAGAATATTGTTCACGATTTTAGAATGCCGGGGAGAGAGAGTCTGACTACAACCCGCCCCGAATTCGTCTAACGGTAAACCATCAAACGTTTCATGGTCACCAACGAACCTTGCTAAGTTTGTAAAGCACTTAACTAATGAAGTGTTTTTTGAAGTTGTACTCGTGGCGACATTTTAGAAAAATTTTCTCGAATCGATCCTTCATAGGAGATGTCGAAAATGAGGTCCGTTATTACATCACGCATACGTACACACACACTTGTCTGTTTTCGTTATAGCCGTCGCAAATTTTGTATGTTTGCTACCAAACTCGATATATAAGCGTTTCATAAAAGACCGTCAGGCAGGGGATGCGTAAACTAAGCAGATTTCCCATGTGGAGTGTTACAATAGAGAAATCTGCCTAATAACAACTGTAGTAGTAAGAAACCTGTAAACCTAAAACATTATTTAGGGCGTAATAACCCAGTAGTTTCTAGCCCCAAAAAACAGTTAACCTAACCTCTAAACCTATTCACGAGGGACGAATAGTTATGAAAACGGCCGCCAGAGCTCTCGGCGGAAAGTCCGAACATAGCCTACTGGCGACCACATGCAGAATACAAATGCAAATATCTCGGTTAATATTCAAGATACAGAATAAATGTATAGAACAAAATTAATAGCAAATTGAATTTGCAATAAGATTTATCCTATACAATTTTTCGGTCCGATGCATAACAACGGAGATATTTCGAATTTTTGAAACCCCCCCCCCTCCCTCTATCACTTCTCACTCATGTTACATAAACAAAAGTCCGTCAATACCGCAGGACGGTGCCGATTAAACTAAGCAGATTTCGGCCACATGAAGTTATACAGTAGAGAGAAAATCTCCATAGGGAGCAATGTGTGTTTGAATAAAATTAAACTAAAATAAAATTATTTTTCTCAAAACGTCTATGACGGCAAAGGGCCCCAACATTAGCTATTTCGCGGGAACTGATTCGTTAAAAAATCGTTATCTGGCCCAAATTGTCTTAAAAATGCAAATTATCTCGGTTAATATTCAAGATAGGGAATTAGAAATGTATACACTAACAATATTTGTAATAGTACATTGCATTTAAGATTGATTTATACAAATTTTTCGTTCCGACGTTATATGTGATAACTTGGAGATATTTCGAATTTTCGAAATCCTCCCCTGTGAGGTGTACACTGTATTTGTATTGTACATGTAGCTCAATTAGACAACTTATACATATGTATGTATGTATTTCCTAACACTCCCCTTTCCCACTATGCTCAGTCATACGATTTCTAGCCGTTCGTTAACGAACTTGATCTTTCTTTTTACGAAGTTATTTTAGATCTCCCTTTTCCTTATTATTTATAAGAAAATAAATAAACACGGACTAAGTATCGAGTTTGGTAATCCGATCCAAACAAAAATTGCGACGCATGAGTTCGGATAACAGGACAAATATATATGATTAGATAGATTATATAGTATATATATAGTTTTGAACGGACCTCATTTTCGTCATCTCCTGGGTAGGATCGATGGACATTTGAAGAAAATGAGTACAACCTCAATAGCTGATTTCCCTTTAGGGAAATCTGCTAAAAAACTAAAGATAACATTCTTATCTTAAGGAGAGGGGGGTTTTTATATTATAAATTACTATATAAACTCTCTGTTTCTCAATTTTTTCTATGAATGTGGTAGGGAAACTATTGATCAAGACCAGGGGGAAGGGAGGTTTAAAGGGAGGGATTTTGATAATTCGAAATATCTTCGTTATTATACGATTTGTCAAATAATTATATGAAACCAGTCTTATTTATTATTTAATAGAAAGTGTTTATTTGACCTATATAATCTCTCTGCAATTATTGTTCTATGCGCTCAAATATGAAGTGAGTTTTTGTAGTTTCTTGTTTTCAGGCATCAGTAAAACTTTAGTTTAGACGAGATCAAAAAGTGCTTTATACTTGCACTTGGAAAATCAGCCTAGATTACGCAGCCCCTGCGTGACCGACTTTATCTAAGATATATGTCCGTAAATTAAATTCAGTATTTAGTTTATTAAGGACAATCTTTTGACAGAAAACAAGACATTATGTAAAATATAACTCTCTCAGACAAACTTTCTGACACAAGATCAGCTACTTAACACACACAACTTCCAGAAGTAAATATGCTGACTTTCAACATTGAGATAACACAGAAACAGTTAGATGCTAATAAAATTAGATGCTAATTTGTAGTTTATTCAGGAAGTGTTTTAATAAAGACATATAAAGAAATAGTTGATTGAAACTGTACAAACAAGCCAGAAGAACAACTTGCTATATCTGGGGAAGTGTAATACATTACAGATGTTTTTTATCAAAACTGATAATAATAATATGCCTTGACAGTTATAGGCAGTATTAATTGACAGACTAACAAATGCACAAAATTAAAAAAAAAAACAAAATCCGTTCATGGCTAGGGCTACATAAACTAAGCAGATTTCCCGATTGCTGATTTGACGTATTACTAATGTCATCCACCATTATTTCTCCATATATTTTTTATTTATATGTCACACATCAGAGTGTAGTAGAGGAGGGGTTTACTCATAGCTAAAAACAAGAAAGTACTACTAACTCGCTTAATGTCTGAATTCAAAGAAATTGTATAGAACAACAATTGTAGAGCATCAATAGTTAAAAAAGTCCGTCACGCAGGGGCTGCGTAAACTAAGCAGGTTTCCTACGTGAAGTTTTACAATAGAGAAAAGTGCTCAATAACATCTGTAGTAGTAAGGGATGTCTAAACCTATTCACGAGGGACGAACAGTTTACGGAAACGGCCGCCAGAGCTCTCGGCGGACAGTCCCGAACATAGCCGAATTCTGCCGACCACGCACAAAATACAAATGCAAATATCTCGGTTAATATTCAAGATACAGAATAAATGTATAGAACAATATATATAGTTAATTTAATTTGCAATAAGATTGTGTCTATACAATTATTCGATTCGATGTACGTAATATCGGAGTTATTTTGAATTTTTCAAAAATTCCATCTCCCCCCCCTTCAAAACAGAGATCTTGGCTTCCCGAATTAGCATAGTTTCGTATAAAAAGTGCGACCGCAAATTTATATATATATATAAAGTTCTTGGATTACTATAATTTTTGTCATCTCCTGGGTAGGATCGATGGACATTTGAAGAAATTTTTCGAAAATCGCGTCATGAGTACGACCTCAATAGCTGATTTCCCTTAAGGCTAAAATAAGAGAATATCCATACGAGTACCGAACAGTTACGGAAACGGCCGAACTAGCTCGTCCGATTTAATAAAAATACAAATATCTCGGTTAATATTCAAGATAGAGAATAAATGTATATAACAATATTTATAGTAAATTGAATTTTCAATAAGATTGGATATATACAAATTCTCGATCCAACGTATAGTAACGAAGATATTTCGAATTTTCGAAATTCCCCCTCTAACCCCCCCCCCCATACCCATTGGTCACATTTCAGCCGTTAACGAACTTGATCTTTCTTTTTTACATAAAACGAATAAATATTGATGTCTCTTAAGTCCCTTACCGAATTTCCACAAATGTCAATCGATCCAACCCATGAGAGGACGAAAATGCGGTCCGTTAAAAATTATATATATAATATATTAACCTGTTACTGCTCCTAGCGGTCGTAATTTTAATTTGATGGATAAGAAACTGGCAAAGTTAAAGATCAAGTTCATTAATGACTGAAATCGATGGGGGGAGCTTTATAGGAGGAGGATTTCAGAAATTCAAAATATCTCCGGTATTATACGTCGCATCGAAAAATTGTATACAACCAATATTATTGCAACTTTAATTTTTAATCAATGTTGATATATAGGTGTTTCCTTTATCTTCAATATTAACCGAGATATTGGCATTTTTTTAGATGTTAGGCTCCATTACACCCCCAGTTTCAGACATCGCAGGGGCTACGTAAACTAAGCAGATTTCCCTCGTGGAGTTTAGTAATAGATAAATATACATACTGGTGACACAACAACTTCGTGAATAAATACAAACGGAAATAAGAAATGTTTCATCCAATTTTAATAACCTGCCGACAGAAAGCGTTGGGGTAGAGATGTAAACAAACGGGTCTGCCTGCCTCACACCGGAAAGAAAAACAATTACTGAAATATTTTAGAATATAACATATTAATTTTAGTGAGAACTATATACTATATCTTTACTGTAATTAATAATGAGTCAGAATTATTGTTATCTCAATCAATCAAATTTGTGTAGTCCCAAACCTTAAGATGGGGGGGGGGGTCACCAGGGTATATTTGCATGTATCTCGTATAATAACGGTCTCATGAATACAATTTTTGGTATTTAAACTTCGAATAATTTGATTTATTATGAAGCGGAGTATTGTGTATGAAACATAAGTAGAAGTGGCGGTTTGCTGACGGCTGAAAACTGAAAAATGCAAATATCTCGGTTAATATTAAAGATAGAGAATAAATGTATATGACAATATTTATAGTAAATTTAATTTGCAATAAGATTGATTCTGTACAATGTTTCGATTCGACGTATAGTCGAACTCCCACAGGTGCAATTTCAGCCGTTAACGAACTTGATCTTTTTTTTTACGTAAAACGACTAAATATCGAGTTTGGCAACGATCAAACAAAAATTGCGACCGCTAGAGCGGTACCAGACAAATATATATATATATATATATATATATATATATATATATATATATATATATACACACAGTTTTGAACGGACCTCATTTTCGTCATCTACTAGGTAGGATCGATGGACATTTGAAGAAAAATTTCGAAAATTCCGTCATGAGTACAACCTCAATAGCTGATTTCCCTTAAGGCTAAAATAAGAGAGTAATTCATGAAATCTCTTATTTAAAGCATAAATACCAAATATTGTTTTCAAAGGGATATTCGCAAATAGTTTGTATGAAAACATTATAAATTAAGATTTTATTGACCGCCCAGTTCTACGCAATTGATTTGATTTGAGTCGTGTGCCATACCATCATGTGGGAAATCTGCTAAGTTTACTCAGCCCTTGTGTGACGGAATTTTTTAAAATCGAGAATTCACCGAGTGTCATCTTTGGTGAGGTGAGATCAGTGGTTTGTCATTACAGCAAATAGAAAATCTGTTTAGTTTAATGCTGCCTCTCCATGACGGACGTCAAACAAATATGTGTAAAATAAAACTTTGTTGTTAATACAATTAAGAAAACCAAAGAAAAATTAAATCTTGTAATATCTTTAATGGGACATGGGTTAATTAAGGATCCATGTTACAGAATTACTGTGACAAGGAAAAAAAAATTAAATTAGTCTTCTATATATGAGTCATTAAGGTAATTTCAGCAACGACATTTCCTCATATATTTTTTTTCCTGACAGAGCCAAAAATAGTTTTAGAAGCTTCAGAAAGCTCATTGTAAAATTATTAATTTTATAATTGAATTCCATAAAGGAGTTTATACAGTTTAATCCTTCAATGATAATTGGGTTTTTAATGGGTTTTCATGACTGGTTCATGACATTCATTCTTATTCTTCTTACGTACACTAAGTTTGGAAAAAGATGGGGAAAATTTCTTTAATAAGCTTATTTTTAAAGCCGGCATTCATCCTAATAGACTTTGTCGTTGTTTATTAAATGTTTCCCGTCTTGTTTTCATTTTGTTATATGCAGTCATAAGTCACTTCATGTTTTTTGCAGATTTTCCCGATGGGAAATCATCTGTTGTGGTATTACTCAAGAGACGATTTCCGAAAAATTTCTTCAAACTTCCATAGGTAGCAACTTTTATTTGATTCCTAAGGAACTCGATATTTCAACGTTTTAAGTAAAATTGAAGACTGAAGTTCGTTAACGGGTAAAATCAGACCAAAAGCTAAAAGGGGGTTCAGTGGGGCAGAAATTTGAAACATCTCAGTTGTTATGAGTGGGATCAAAAAATTGAATAGAGTCAATCTAACTGAAAATTTAATGCTACATAAATGTTATTATATACATATTTTTTGTATAATGTGTTATAAAACCGAGACATTAGGATTTTATAGCTTTTGCTTTCAGTAAACCCCCACTCCTACTAGTGTCATATTAATAATAAGCTGTTATATCATGAACCACTTCATTACAAGGCAAAATACCAAATATTGTTTTCAACAATGCTTTATTAAAGGAGAAACAAACCAATACATTCCGTTGACCCCTCTTCTTTTTTTCTTGGATTACTCGAATCTGAGTGATTGAAATAGAAATTATTCTGATTCATTTCAAATTATTTCACTAGCTTTAGTAAATAGTTTTCATTTTATTAGCAGATTTCCCTTAAGGGAAATCAGCTATTGAGGTCGTACTCATGACGCAAGTTTCGAAAAATTTCTTCAAATGTCCATCGATCCTACCCAGGAGATGACGAAAATGAGGTCCGTTCAAAATTATATATATATATATATATATATATATATATATATATATATATATATATATATATATATTTGTCTGTTAACGCTCTAGCGGTCGCAATTTTCGTTTGATCGTTACCAAACTCGATATTTAAACGTTTTATGCAAAAATAAAGATCAAGTTCGTTAATGGCTGAAATCGGACTAGTTGGAGGGGGGGTTTAGAGGGGAGGATTTTCGAAAATTCGAAATATCTCCTTTACTATACGTCGGATCGAAAATTTATATAAAATCAATCATATTGCAAATTAAATTTACTATACATAATGTTATATACATTTATTCTGTATCTTGAATATTAACCGAGATATTTGCATATTTCTGTTTTCAGCTTCTGAGATGAGATCGGCTAACTTCGGGTCTAGTCGTGAGTTTCCGTCAAGAGCTAGTTCGGGCCCTTCCCGTAACTGTTTGACTCTCTATTCTGAAATTTCCTTATTATAAAACTTCACGTGGGAAATCTGCTTAGTTTACGCAGCCCCTGCGTGACGGACTTTTATTATTAAAATTAATATGTTATATTTAGATATATTTCATTAATTGTTTTTCTTTCCTATTTATCTATCTATTCAGCCCTACAGGGTTTACAATTCATACGCTTTCCGTTGTAGAGATTATTATCTCATAAATTGGCTGAATGATTTCTTATTACTGTTTGTATTTATTCACTTAATATTCTTACCGAACTCGATATTTCAACGTTTTGAGTAAAATTGAAGATGAAGTTCGTTAACGGCTAAAAGTGGACTAATGGGATGGGAGGTAAAATTATTTTTAGTCTGACGAGAAATCACGAATAACTCGCATTATAGTTGAGTTACGAAATAGTGCAAATAACAACAATTTAATAAATTCCTCATTAAATAAATTCCTATTGCCCAGGCGGGAATCTATCTATCTACTTATACTAGCAGACATCCAATGTGAGATTAAGGCCAGAGCTTTAACTCACAAGGCTTACATGACTCCCAACTCAATTATTTTGTATCGGATCGAAATCCTTAATGGTTGAAATCATTGCTGGTGGCTGGGTGGTTTAGTGTGCAAAACTAATAAAAATTCAAAATATCTCTGTTATTATGAGCAGGATAAAAAGTGTTTCAATAACAATCTACTTAAAAAATTTGTTATCAGAAATGTTTCTTCCATACATTTGTTTTCGTATCTCAAATATAAATGTATATGGTTATTTTATTATAAAAATATAAACATGAGTTTCAATGATACACTTGCTGAGTTTTACAAAGTAATTTTAATTTCAATCAATCAAATTTTAGTAATCCAAGAACTTTATTATTATTATTTGCGTCCACTTTATACAACTATTGCTAATCGGGAAGCCAAGAACTTTTGAAGGGGGGGGGGTCCACAACATTTTTGCATTTATCTCGAATAATGAAGGCCTCTTGAACACAATTTATGGTATTTAAATTTCAAACAATGTGGTTTATTCCATTACAGCGTATTGTTTATGTAACATGAGTAGAAGTGGGAGTTTGCTGAAGATTGAAAACTGAAAAATGCAAATATCTCCTTTAATATTCACGATAGAGAATAAATGCACATAACAATATTTATAGTACATTTTAATAGCAGATTTCCCTTAAGGGAAATCAGCTATTGAGGTCGTACTCATGACGCGATTTACGAAAAATTTCTTCAAATGTCCATCGATCCTACCCAGAAGATGACGAAAATGAGGTCCGTTCAAAATTATATATATATATATATTTATATTTGTCTGTTAACGCTCTAGCGGTCACAATTTTTGTTTGATCGTTACAAATTTTGATATTTAACCGTTTTATGTAAAAAGACAGATCAAGTTCGTTAAGAGCTGAAATCGGACCAGTGGGAGGAGGGGGGGTTTAGACGGGGGGGGGATTTTTGAAAATACAAAATACCTTGGTTATTATGCATGAGATCGAAAAATTGTATAGAACCAATCTTATTGAAAAGTAAATTTACTATAAATATTGTTATATACATTTATTCTCTATCTTGAATATTAACCGAGATATTTGCATTTTTATGAAGTCTGTGGTCGTGTATAGTTCGGATTAGGTCGGCCGTTTTTGTAACTACTCGGCTCTGGTGGAAGCTCCTTCTAACCTTACCTGTCGTTACTAACCTTACCTTACCTTCGTTACTATGTGAGATTTATGCAAATACGTTCTGTTCAACCGCCCCCTCCCCCATCTTTGTTTCTTGGACTACTAAAATTTGAGTTATTAAAATGTAAATTATTCTTACAATTCAGAAGCCGTTTCAGTTGGGAATTTATTTTAATTAACTGAAAGATTTCTCATTACCGTTTGTATTTAGTCACGGTGGTATTGTGTTACCAGTATGCAGATTTCTCTATTGTAAAACTTCACATGGGAAATCTGCTTAGTTTACGCAGCCCCTGCGTGACGGAATTTTTACAATGAGATTGGTTCTATACAATCATATGATCCAACGTATAGTAACGAAGATACTTCGAATTATCAAAAATCTCCCCCTAACCCCCCCCCCCCCCACCCCCATTCGCTCTGGTCCTATTTCAGCCAATAACAAAATGTTTTTTTTTTTTTGTTTTTTTCAGAAAACGTTTAAATATTGATTTCGGTAACGATCAAACAAAAATTGCCACCCCTAGAGCGGTAATAGACAAATATAATTTTGAACGGACCTCATTATCGTCATCTCCTTCGTAGGATCGATGGACATTTGAAGAATTTTTTTGAAAATCGCGTCATGAGTACAACCTCAATAACTGATATCCCTTAAGGGAAATCTGGTAAAATATAAACATGTGTTTTAATGAAACACTAGCTCAGCAACATAATGTTTTACAAAAAGAAGGATACAGTTATTATTATTTTTTTTTATATATACGGAGAGTGGAAAGGAGAGCAAAATGGAGGGTTATTTGTTGAAAAGGTTGGAATTGTGGGGAAGTGGGGACTTGAACTGTCAGAGGATTTAATTTAAATGTCACATCCACGCCAGAGCAGACATCTTTCTTAGCTATCCTCGCCCAAGGGGTGTCTCTTCAAAGTAGCTATTTCTAGCCACAACTGAAATAAAATTTAGAGTTATTCTGCCTGCAATAACTGTATTAAGTATTTTTATTTAATTTCATGTCATCCTTACTAAACCAATAAAAGTATTTCAGGCAAAAAAAATAGGTTCTTAAGAACTCAATTTATTATTTCAACTGGCAAACGTTCGCCCTCCTTGGCATTTACAATGCTAAAAAAGTCCGTCACGGAAGGGTCTGCGTAAACTAAGCATTTTCCCTCGTGAAGTTTGACAATAGATGAATCTATATACTGGTAACACAACACCACCGCGAATAATTAGCTAATAAATAAAAGGGTAAGAAACCTCCCGATGCGAAGCGTCTGAAATGTAAACAAACAAGTCTGCCAAGTTCCAACCCCAAAGAAAAACAATTACTGAAATATATCAGAATATAACATATTAATTTTATTGAAATTATTTACTATATCAAGTTTTGTATTTTGTAATGAATCAGAATAATTTTTATCTCAATCAATCAAATTTTAGTAATCGAAGATCTTAAGACAAGTAGGGGTCGGAGAGTCAAACGAACATATTTGCATCTATCTCGTATAATAATGGTCTCATGAAAATTATAATTCGTATTTAAGCTTCGAATAATGTGGTTTACTATATAACAGAGTATTGTTTATGTTACTTGAGTAGAAGTGGGGATTTTCTGAAGACTGAAAAATGCAAAAATCTTGGTTAATATTCACGATAGAGAGTAAATGTATATAACAATATTTATAGTAAATTTAATTTTAAATAAGTTGGGCTTTATACAATGTTTCGATCAGACGAATAGTAACGGAAACAATTAGAAATTCCGAAATTCCTCCCCTCTACACTCCCCCTCCCCCCCTTCCTGATTTCAGCCTGTAACGAACTTGATCTTTCTTATTACATAAAACGCTTATATATATATATTATTTCTTAATTTGTACAGGAGCACCTGCAACTGGGCGATTTGGCTCAAAATTTATCAGTATAATAGAAAAATAACAAAAACTGTATAAATAATAAAAAAAAATAAACACGATAAATAAACATTAAACGGGGCTCAGGTTAGCTATGTGAGTAAAAGTGTTGGCCTTAATTTCACATGGTAAACCTAGAGTGGCGAGTTCGATTCTCGCCTGGGCAAAGGAAATTATTTAGTGACAGAATTCATTAAATAACGTCCTAAGTCCCTCCCTGGCTAGAAAAGGGTGGTAACCTGTAGATAACCCGTCCCAATTAGCCTTGAAAAAAGTGGACGTTAATAAATAATAATAATAAACATTAAACCGGTAAAAGGTAATAATTAAATATACTAGTACATTTATATTACCTAAAATTATGTTGCATTTTTTCACTACGTCAAAATCAAACAGAAGAGAAGTTAAATTTTGTAAAACAAATTCAATTTTTTAAGGCGATTTAGTGTTTTGTCGATATGTGTATCTGTCAGTAAAAAGTTCGTACATTTTATATGGAGAGCCTAAGTATTCAATGTTCCTGCAGTTAGCCAGTGTGCTTTTAGCAGATTCCCCTTAAGGGAAATCAGCTATTGAGGTCGTACTCATGATGTGAGTTTCGAAAAATTTCTTCAAATGTCCATCGATCATACCCAGGAGATGACGAAAATGAGGTCCGTTCAAAATTATATATCTATATATATATATATATATATATATATATATATATATATATATATATTTGTCTGTTAACTCTCTAGCGGTCGCAATTTTTGTTTGATCTTTACCAAACTCGGAATTTGATCGTTTTTGTAAAAAGGAAGATCAGGTTCGTTAATGGCTGAAATCCGACCAGTGGGGGGGGGGGTTAGTGGGGTATTTTTGAAAATTCAAAATATCTCCGTTATTATGCGTCGGATCGAAAAATTGTATAAAATAAATCTTATTGCAAATTAAATTTACTATAAATATTGTTCTATACATTTATTCTGTATCTTGAATATTAACCGAGATATTTGCATTTAAATTCTGCGTGTGGTCACCAGTAGGCTATGTTCGGACTTTCCGCCGAGAGCTCTGGCGGCCGTTTACATAACTATTCGTCCCTCGTGAATAGGTTTAGAGGTTAGGTTAACTGTTTTTTGGGGCTAGAAACTACTGGGTTATTACGCCCTAAATAATGTTTTAGGTTTAGAGGTTTCTTGCTACTGCAGTTGTTATTAGGCAGATTTCTCTATTGTAAAACTTCACGTGTCGTTCATGGTACATGGCATGTTCTGCATAGAGGTCTTACCGTTCTCAACATGAGTGCGTTAAATGTGAGTGTCCTATCCTAAGTCTGGTTAGTACAACTTCGTCTCGTCTATTGTCACGTCTGCTGGATGGCCACTCGTTTATACAAGGTTTTATTTCTCGCAGATGATTTTCTGATGTTCTATGCCAACATTTTTGCCATTCGTTTAATCTTGTCTGTTTTATTCGCATACGTAAGTCTAGTAGGGCGAGTAAGTTAAAGTAAGAAGATTGTCTCTCGGTTGCCTGTTTGACCACATCGTTTGTACCTCCGATACATATATTTGTGCATATATATACTTTCGTGGAAATTCATCAAAAAGCGCGCCATGAGTACGACCTCAATAGCTGATTTCCCTGAAGGCAAATCTGCTAAAAGAGGTCACACGGTCCATGTCACCATTGAAACCAACAGTGTATTACCTGTAGAATGCTATCGGCTATTATATCTAACTCCCGTTGGAGCTGTGTAGGCTGCATTGGCTGCATCGGAGCTGATGGCTAATTAACATGACAGGATTGTCCCTTTATATTCGGCAACAAGCTAGTACAAAGCATCAAACAATCTGACCGCATTACACAGGCATCGGGGAAATTAATACCTGGGATGGAGCCCGCAGAAATTAGTAGCAAATATTCTGTTTATGGAGACTCAATATAACTAACTATGCAATTCATCTGATGGGATACAGATAGTATAAATATATAATTCATAACCTATGTAGTTAATAATATACGCTCCATTATTTTACTAAACTATAACATCTAATATCGGCATTTATTTATTGAGTTGAACAACTTAAACGATGAGAGAGAGAGAGTGAGAGAGAGAGAGAGAGAGAGAGAGAGAGAGAGAGAGAGAGAGAGGAAGAGGGAGGAGAGAGGAGAGAGGAGAGAGAGAGGGGGGAGAGAGGAGAGAGAGAGAGAGAGGGGAGAGGAGAGAGAGAGAGAGAGAGAGGAGAGAGAGAGAGAGAGAGAGAGAGAGAGAGAAGAGAGAGAGAGAGAGAGTGAGAGAGAGAGAGCGAGTGGGAGAGAGTGAGTGAGAGAGAGAGAGTGCGAGAGTGAGAGAGAGAGAGAGAGAGATAGTGATGGAGAGAGAGAGAGTGGGAGAGAGAGAGAGAGAGAGAGAGAGAGAGAGTGAGAGAGAGAGAGAGAGAGGGAGAGAGGGAGGGAGAGAGAGAGAGAGAGAGAGCGGGAGGGGGGAGGGAGAGAGAGAGAGAGAGAGAGAGAGAGAGAGAGAGAGAGAGAGAGATACAGAGAGAGAGTGAGAGAGAGTGAGAGAGAGAGAGAGAGAGAGAGAGAGAGAGAGAGAGAGAGAGAGAGAGAGATCATTTGAACGATCAAAAGTATCCATTAATGTCCAGCTGGAATGTGTGATAGCCTAATAATAGCAACACGAATTTGTTTAAAAAAAACAAAAAAACTAGCCTTCGTTTGGTAATTAATCCTAACTGGAAGGCAACCTGGAATTAGTATGTCAACATACTTTTCCCGACGCATATTTATATTATCTCTCTCTACTAATAAATATCCTATTTAGCATATATGATTTTCCTTATTAAAAGTTATATTAAATTGTGTATTAGAAATAAAATATTGTTCTACAAAAACAGAAAAAAAAGAAATTGCCCCTCGAGAAATGTTTCCTAATTGTTATAAGTTCATGGGGCTGAAGTACAAATCAGGCACCAGTTTTGAAAAAGTGAAGTTTGTTTTTTGAAAAAAAAAAATGTAATAGCTTGTTTAGTGTTTTTTTACTTATTTTTTTTAAGTATTGTATTACGAATAATTACAATAATAAATCAAATAATACAATATTTAATACTGGACATAATATAACATTATTCTTCGTCTGTTTGTATATATTTTACCTTTTAGCAGATTTCCCTTAAGGGCAATCAACTATTGAGGCCGTACTCGACGCGATTTTCGAAATTTTTCTTCAAATATCCATCGATCCTACCCAGGAGATGACGAAAATGAGGTCCGTTCAAAACTGTATATATATATATATATATACTATATATATATATAAATATATATATATATATATATATAACTATCCTATCCTTTATAGTTGTCTGTTACCGCTCTACGGTCCGCAATGATATTGTTAATCTTTCGTTAATTTCGCGTTTTATAGTAAAACAAAAGATCCAAGTTCGTTAACGGCTGAAACCGATCCGGGGGGGGGGGTTAGAGGTAGGATTTTCGAATATCTCCATTACCATAGGTCAGATGGTAAGATTTGTATATAACCAACTTATTGAAAATTAATGTACATAATTATTGTTGTATACATTTATTCAATACATGAATATTAACCGAGGATATTTGCATTTTTTTCAGTATTTCAGCCATCACCAAACCGCCATCTTCTACTCATGTTACATAAACAATACTCTGCTACATAATAAACCACATTATTTGAAGTTTAAATACCAATAATTGTATTTAAGGGGCCTTTATTATACGAGATACATGCAAATAATGTCCAGTGGGGGGGGTGGGACCCCCCCCCCCCACCCCGTCTTAAGGTTTTGGACTACTAAAATTTGATTGATAGAGATAACAATTATTCTGACTCATTATTAATTGCAGTACTAGATATAGTATATAGTTCTCAATGAAATTATTATGTTTTATTCTGATATATTTGAGTAATTGTTTTTCTTTCCGGTGTGAGGCGTGCAGACCCGTTTGTTTACATTTCTAACCTAACACTGGTTATTGAAATTGGATGAAACATTTCTTATTTCCGTTTTTATTTATTTACGGTGGTGTTGTGTTAGCAGTATGTAGATTTATCTATTGTAACACTTCACTCTGGCAAATCTGCTCAGTTTACGCAGCCCCTGCGTGACGGACTTTTTTTAGTCTTCATCAGATGTCCCCCGTAGCAATGGCCATCAGTTTCTTTGCCAGCAAGCATTTTCTAATTTCATTTACTGCAATACATTTTCTCCATTTGGGATATAACTTGATGACACCATTCTCCGTGTTCATCTGAACTCCTCCCAAGTTGAGGGAAGAAATCCAAATGAGAGGCCAAAAAATAATTTTTTAATGACATGTTGCAACTCATGGCCTTATGAGATAAAAGTAATTCATTAACGATGTCTTTGTAATTAGTAGCTCTTTTGCTGCTCAAAAATTATTGGTACAGGTTTCAAAAGCAGTCCATATTCTTTTTAGCAGATTTCCCTCAAGGGAAATCAGCTATTGAGGTTGTACTCATGACGGAATTTTCGACATTTTTCTTCAAATGTCCATCGATCCTACCTAGTAGATGACGAAAATGAGGTCCGTTCAAAACTGTATATCTATATATATATATAAAATTGTAACCTCTGTCTGTACATTGATTTTTTTCGCGAAATTTCACGATAACTTTTCGTTTCACATGTCATAGACACCATAACTGCATTTTGTTTCTTTGATGTCTGTTTGTTTGTTTATTTGTTTGTTTATTTGTTTGTTTGATTGTTTGTTACCTTTTCACGCATAAACGGCTAAACCGAATTTTATGAAACTTAATATTTATATTACTACTAACCCAACTTAGACTTTAGGCTATATAAATATCCTCTGAGACGAAATGGAATGGGGGTTATAAGGGAAGCCAGAAATTAAAAATAGCGATATTTCGTTTCCAATTGGTTTTTCAGCAAATATGAACATAACAAAATTTGTTTATTTTGTTATTTAGAGTAACTTTTGTTATATACACTTTTTTCGTATGTCCGAATTATAAACGAGATATATCGCTAAAACCTATAGCGGAAGTGAAACAACTTTATTTGGGACAAAAGACCACAACCGAGTTAAATAAAACTCGGTATCTGTATTAGCACCTAACGCTTTCAATTAAAACAAGCCATACCAACATTTCTAGGGACGGGCAGGAGTGGTGGTTATGAGGGAAGCCAGAAATTAAAAATAACGATATTTTCTCGTTTCCTATTGGTTTTTCCGGCAAATAAGAACATAACAAAAGTTGTTTATTTTGTTAATTTAGAGTAACTATTCGTTATATCCACTTTATTTTTCGTAAACCGAATTATAAACGAGATATACGCTAAAGCCTATAGCGGAAGTAAAGAATTTTATTTGGGACAAAAGACCCCAACCCGAAATAAAATAAACTCGGTATGTGTATTAGCACTAACGCTTTCATTATAACAAGCCATTCAAACATTTCTAGGGACGGGCAGGAGTGGGGGTTGTAATGGGAGGCCTGAAATAAAAATCCGCGATATTTCATTGTCTATTTGTTTGTCGACAAACATGCACATAACGAAAAGTTGTTTTTATTTTTTAATTAGAGTAACTTTTGTTATATACAACGTTTTTTCCGTATAACCGAATTATAAGTGCGAGATATACGCTAAAAACCTACATAGAAAAAAGAACAATTTTATTTGGGACAAAAGAACCCAACCGAAATGAATAAAACTCGGAATGTGTATTATCACTAAATGCTTTCATTATAACAAGTCCATACCAACATTTCAAGGGACTGGGCTAGGAGTGGGGGTTGTAAAGGTAAGGCCTGAATTTAAATATAGCGGTATTTCGGTTTTTCTATTTCGTTTTTCGGCAAATATGAACATAATCAAAAGTTGTTTAATTATGTTATTTAGAGTAAACCTTTAGTCATAATTAATTTTTGCCTTTTTTTAAAAAAATAAAATTAACAAAGTATAAACGAGATATACACTATAAACTAAAGCGGGGGTCAACTATTTCATTGGGCGCAAACGATTAAACCGAACTTTAAAAAACTTGGTATGTCAATTAGCATTAATTCATCCATGGTTTATAAGCAATATTAAAATTATTAGGTTAGAACGGGAGTGGGGGTTACAAGGGAGACCTGAAATAAAAATTCGCGCTATTTCATAGTCTATTTCGTTTTTTCGACAAAACATGCACATAACGAAAAGTTTTTTTACTTTTGTTATTTAGATTAACATTTGTTTTATACATTTCTCCTGACTGGAACAAGTAATTTTCGTAGAAATATTGATATGCTCAAAAACTCTTTCCAATATACGTTACGAGGTACCTCACCTGGAAAAATTAATTCAAATCTATGTTAATATTTTCTTCTAAATAATTCAAATCTATGCATAATGCACAGGAGATATGACCATATGGGGGACAACTAAGTCTTACATAAAAAAAATTAATTTTATTATTAAAATATCCACAGCAACGATTGGTATAAACCCTAAACACTGGGACGGGTAAATTTCAAAGTATTGAGGAAAGTAAAGCCTTGCCAAAAAAAATACATTCACCATTAAGCCTCAAATCAATTCCCGGGCGAAGCCGGGTATCTGAGCTAGTATATATATATATATATATATATATATATCTATATATATATATATATATATATATATATATCTATATATAGATATATATCTATAGCTTTGTGTGTGCCCGCTCTAGCTGTCGCAATTTTTGTATAATCGGTAACACGCTAAATAGTTAGTCGTTTTATGTCATATGAAAGATCAGGTTTGTTAATGGCTGAAATCGGACCAGTGGGAGGTGGGGGTTTAGAGGGGAGGATTTTTGAAAATTCGAAATATCTCCGTTAATATAAGTAGGATCGAAAAACTATATAAAATCAATCTTGTTGCAAATTACATTTACTATAAATAATGTTATATACATTTATTCTGTATCTTGAATATTAACCGAGATATTTGCATGTTTCTGTTTTCAGCTTCTGAGATGAGATCGGCTAACTTCGGGTCTAGTCGTTTGACTCATCGGCTAACTGTTTGACTCTCTATTCTGAAATTTCTCTATTGTAACACGTGGAAATCTGCTTAGTTTACGCAGCCCCTGCGTGACGGACTTTTTAAATTTCATTTCATTTTCCTTTGAATTCCAGGTCCTTAATATTGTGCAGATTTTGTGGCCCACCAAAAATACCCTTTTCATACTTTGGTTTATTTAATTTCGGCAACTTCAGATACAAGAACAAATGACCTCCTTCCTTATTCATTTACTTTCACGATATTCTTTAGCAGTACTTATTTGATTTCAATGTTTGTTTGATCAATTGTGTCTTTGCACTCTGGCCATTTTCTCACTGTGTAGTCTTCTGCTTTTTTTTCTGCGGTACCACGAACATAAAAAGTCCGTTTCGCAGGGTTGAGTAAAATAAGCAGATTTCCCTCGTAAAGTTTAACAATAGATAAATCTACCTACTGGTAACACAACACCACCGTCAATATTTAGTGAGTAAATGCAAAAAATAAAGGAAATCTCCAGATGAGAAGAGTCTGAAATATAAATAAACGACCAACCTTTCACCGAAACGAAAAATCAAATAATTTTTATCTCAAATAATCAAATTTTAGTAGTCAAAGAACTGTGGCCGGGTGGGGGGGGGGGGGGTCACCAGAACATATGTGCATGTCTCTCGCATAATAAATGTGTCTTGAAAACAATATTTTGTATTTATGCTTCGAATAATGTGTTTTATTACATATCAGAGTATTGTTTATGTAACATGAGTAGAAGTGGGGCTTTGCTAAAGGCTGAAACTGAAAAATGTAAATATCTCGGTTTACATTCCAGATAGGGAATAAATGCATATAGCAATTATTAGTATATTTAAATGCAATAAGATTAGTTTTATACAATTTTTCGATCCCACGTTTATTAACGGGGATTTTTTGAAACCACCTCTTTAAACCCTCCCCCTCTGCCACTAGTCCGATTACAGGCATTAACTTGATCTTTCTTTATACATAAAACGATAAAATGTCGAGTTTAGTAAGGATCATACAAAAATTACGACCGCAAGAGTGTTAACAGACAAATATATATAATTTTGAACGGACCTCATTCTGATCTCCTGGGTAGGATTGATGGACATTTGAAGAAATTTTTCGAAAATCGCGTCAGAAGTACGACCTCAATAGCTGAATTCCCCTGCTAAAACCACCATAACTTAGTATAACCACCTTGAAGCTCTGTAAGAACCTTCCTTAGAACCTTCAAGTTAAGAGGCAGGTATAACCTGGGCCCATGCGTAATACTTCTGACTGTAGGCTTCATGAATTCTTGTAACCTTACACTTAAGCTTTCGCAATATTTTAGCAGATTTCCCTTAAGGGAAATCAGCTATTGAGGTTGTACTCATGACGGAATTTTCGAATTTTTTTTTCAAATGTCCATCGATCCTACCTAGTATATGACGAAAATGAGGTCCGCTCAAAACTGTATATATATATATATATATATATATATATATATATATATTTACTTATTCTTATTCTTATTCTCTTTTATATTAATGCACTTAATTAATATCCACGGTGGTGTTGTGTCACAAGTATGTAGATTTATCTACTTTTAAACTTCAGAAGGAAAATCTGCTTAGATAACGCAGCCCCTGCGTGACGGACTTTATTTATTAAGTGTAACGGACGAGCTATGGTTCCCGCCGAAAGCTAGTTCGGCCGGTTCCGTAACTGATCGGCACTCGGGTGGATATTTCTCTATTGTATAACATTAGTTGGAAATCTGCTTTGTTTACGCAGCCCCTGCGTGACGGACTTCTTTTAGCAGATTTTCCCTTACAGGTAAATCAGCTATTGAGGTTGTACTCTTGACGGAATTTTCGACATTTTTCTTCAAATGTCCATCGATCCTACCTAGTAGATGAAGAAAATGAGGTCCGTTTCAAAACTGTATATCTATATCCATATCTATACTATCTATCTATATATACATATATAAATATAGATATATATATATATATATATATATCTATATATCTATATATTTGTCTGTTACTGCTCTAGCGGTCTGCAATTTATGTTTAATACTTACCAAACTTCATATTTAAGCGTTTTATGTAAAAAGAAAGATCAAGTAACGTTAAAGGCTGAAATCGGACCAGTGAGAGTGTGGGTTTCGAGGGGAGGATTTTCGAAAATCCAAAATATCTCCGTTACTATACGTATGGATCGAAAAAATATTCAGAATCAAATCTTATTATAAATTAAATTTACTATAAATATTGTTCTATACATTTTATTCTCTATCTTTAAAATTAACCGAGATATTTGCATTTTTCAGTTTTCACCAAACCGCCACTTCTACTCAATGTTACGTAAACAATACTCTTGATACATAATAAATCACATTATTGGAAGTTTAAAATACCAAAAATTGTATTCAAGAGACCTTTAATTATACGAGATACATGCAAATATGCACTGGTGACTCCCCCCCCCATCTTAAAGTTTTGGACTACTAAAATATTATTGATTGAGAAGACAATTATTCGGACCCTCATTATTAATTACAGTACTAGATATACTAAAATAGTTCTCAATAAAATTAATGAGTGTTATATTCTGATATAATTTCCCCCAGTAATTGTTTTTCTTTACCGGTTTGTGGAAGGCGGGACCCGTTTGTTTACATTTCTAACCGAACGCTTCCTGTAGGCATGCTATTGAAATTGGATGAAACATTTCTTATTTCCGTTTTGTTTTTATGCACGGTGTTGTGTTAGCAGTACCTATGTATATTTATCTATTACTAAACTTTACATTGGAAATCTGCTTAGTTTACGCAGCCCCTGCGCGACGGACTTTTTTTGTTAGATAGACACGAACAGATTCTTTCATTTTCCGTTGAACCTTTCTATGATAAAAAAAAATGCTTAAAATGTCTAAAAACGCTTCATTGTTTGACCGAAACAGAAATTTGGCATAAAGTGGTCCTCATAGAGGTTTTCTGCCTTCGGATTCGTATTCAGCAAACCTGAGTCATAAAACAAACAACATTTCTGTTGAAGAGAGGATTTTGATGCAGAACAGTGTAATTAGCTTTTCCATGTTACGAAAATAAATATTTTGAGACAATGTCTGAAAATCCCATAATTAGCATTTTGAGAGAACCCTGTTACAATGCACTGAAACATTCTTCGTGTTCCGCTCTACTAGGAACTACGGTATTGAAGTAATTATTGTTTTAGAAAATGATTTGCGAGGGAAACATTTATATTCGTGGAAATGATTTCGAATGAAATCATAACCTTGATACGATTATTAATATGAACATTGTGATGAATATGAATAAAATGATATTCTCATATTGAATACGATTTTAGAATATTTCCCTTGTAGAGAATTCAGCTACTGTGAATGAACTCTAAACGCGCCATTTAACAAATCCTTTTATCTAAAACTCTGGCAAAAACGAAAACTGTTCAAAACATTATTTTTTTCTATTTCCAAAATTTGAATTGAATCATTACATACTTTAATTGTCTTTAATCGTATAAAACTAGTTAATGGGTGTTAGCAGATTTCCCTTAGGGGGAATCAGCTATTGAGGTTGCACTCATGATGGGATTTTTGAGAAATTTCTTCAATTGTCTATCGCTCCTCTCAAAGAGATAACGAAGATGAGGTCCGTTCCAACTTTATATATATATATATTTATATTTATATATATATATATTTATATATTTATATTTATAAATATATATAAATATATTTATTATATATTTATAGATATATATATATATATGTGGCCGTTAACGCTGTTCATTACCAGTCGTTTTGTCTGATCGTTACCAAACACGATATGTAACGTTTTATGGAAAAATGAAGATCAAGTTAGTTAATGGTTAAAATCGGACCAACGGGAGGGGGGTATTAGAGGCGAAATATCTTTGTTATTATGCGTCGGATTGGAAAATTATTTAAAACCAATCGTATTCCAACTGTTAGGTTCTATAAATACATGTTCTGTGTATTGAATATTTTCCGAGATATGTCCGAATGTCAGAAAATACGTGGAGATACGTGGCAAGTGTTATGACTAGCACTTGGGACATCTGCATAGTTTTCGTCATCTCCTGGGTAGGATCGATGGACATTTGAAGAATATTTTTGAATATCGCTTCAGAGTACGACCTCATTAGCTGATTTCCCTTAAGGGGTAATATTTTGGGGGCCCTGTTTTTTTTTTTTTTGTTTTTTTTTTTTTTATTTTTTTTTTTTTTTTTTTTTTTTTTTGTTTTTTTTTACAATTAGACGCTTTCCCTTGTAGATATTATTAACTTGTAAATTGACTGAATGATTTCTTATTACCGTTTGTATTTATTCCCTTAAGGTGGTGGTACCAGTATAAAGATTCCCCGAAGGAAATCTGCCTAGTTTACGCAGCCCCAGCGAAACTGACTTTGATTATTATGCATTACTTTTACTATCGTGTTGTCCCTGGAATTAAATAACATTTTTCTACGAATGCAAAGAAGATCCAACTGATAGAGATATTTTGAATGTAAACTAGTAATTGTTCGAGCCCATGAGACCACCTCATACCTCTATGGAATTAAAACCGAATTATTTCACCAAATTCAGTGAGGCAATCGTTACTTTTTGAGAGGAAATTATTTTTTTTTTTAACTCGTGAACGATGAAACGCATGATAATAAATTCAATATTCCTTAAAAGCCGTTCCATACTTCCGTAATTACTTAATGCGTACGTTAATCCAGTCATCATATCCCGAAGGGAAGCCATTATTGTCTCAATTCAATTACGAATCACGCCTATTCCACAACGAATATTACAAATGAATTTCTGTACATTATTGAACATGTTTAAGGGCATTTATTGTTAATTGAAGAATATGAAAATGTCATTGTGTGCAAAGGTTAATCCAATTTTAATAACACTAGTTTAAACGTTTTATGTTTCAGCGCGTTATCGAATGGTAACAATGCCAGTTCCTTCATATTTCCGACGGGACAGAGGAGCCTGACAGCTTAGCAGGTTACAGATTCAAATATGGCGACAACTCGTCAGCTGATTCAATTAAAAACGGTATTATAATTCTTGAGGTGAACCGAATATTAGGAGATGCCACAGAATTATTTTATTTATTCAAATGAACAATTATGAATTTCTTTTGATTTTCCGTTATCACAGACTTTAAAATATACTTCAGTAAGACTTTAATGGTTAGTCATTTGATGGCACTGGAAATTGGCTTTTGGGAGAGTGATAAGCTTCTATTGTAGAACTGCGCTGCGGATGAGATATTGGCACTAGGAGTGGAATAACGGTATTATAATCCGTCCACTGCAGTGGCTGCGTAAACCGAATATTAGATATGCCACAGAGTTATTTTATTATTCAAATGAACATATGAATTTCTTTTGATTTTCGTTTTTCACAATAGAGAAATTAGCAATATACTGGTAACACAATAACCTTTACAGTGATTAATAGTCATTTGATGGCACTGGAAATTGGCTTTTGGGAGAGTGAATGCTTTCTTGATCTTCCCCCCCCCCCCCCCCCAGATTTCCCTTAAGGGAAATCTGCTAAAAAATTATCATAAAATAGTAATTTTTTTTAATTTAATTTTTAAAACCATAACATAAGATTCACAATAATGTAACATGTGGTTAGAGTTTCAAACATGGCGGCATCTGATCAGCTGATTTAGTTAAAATCGGTAGTAGAGCATTATAGGTTAATCGAATAATAAGAGATACCATAGTAGTATTTTATTCATTCTAATGAACAATAATGATTTCCCTCTAGATTTTCTCTAGTAAAATATACTTCAGTGAGCTTGTAATGGTTACTCTTAGCTTGTACTAATGTGATCCCCCCTGGAACTAAGCTTCGAGAGAGATTAATCCCTACAGTAGAGCTGTACTGCGGTTAGGATATCTGCACTCAAGGAATGAAAAAAAAAAACATCCTGGATAATTCAGCTTTAATTAACAATATAATTACTTTTCATGAAAAATTTTATTTATCAAAAATATTTATTTTTTAAAATTTAATGTTCAATACCATAACATAATTAACAGAATCCCATTGATTGGATGTAAATCAAAAAAGTAACAAATCGATGAAATAAATAAATTACGTTAAGCCTCTATCGTTGAACTACACTGTAGTTGGGATATCAGCACTCTAATAATGGAATAAACCTCCGCGATAATTCAGGGGCTGCGTAAAACTAAGCAAGATCTTCCCATATGAGTTCTTTACTTGTAAAAAGAAAACTCACTTATCTGGTAAACACATATTATTTTTTTAAATTTCATTTTTCACACCACAGAATAATTATAAGAATCACGGTAATGGAAAATCTTCAGTTGATCTCCCCTTCCCCCCAGATTTCCCTTAGGGAAAATCTGCTAAAAAATTATCATAAAATAGTTATTTTTAAAATTTGACAAACGGTAAAATAAATAGATCAATACATACCAATAATGTTCAGATGTGGAACCATTAGAGTTGATCAAATACCAAGGCGGCATCTGATCAGCTGATTTAGCTAAAAATCGGTAGTAGACATTTCAATTTGCGACAGGTGATTCAGCTGATTAAGTACCCATAAGCAAATGTTCGGTTCACTGCATGATCAATTTTAGTGATTTTCTTCTAGATTTTCTTTAGAGAAAATTATAGCAAATGTTTTCAGTGAGACATTCTAATGGTTAGGCAATTGGCTTGTACTAATGTAATGCCAGTTTATCTTAGGCCTTGAGAGAGAAATATATACTTCAGTGAGACTTTAATGGTTAGGCTTAGCTTGTACTAATGTAATGCCCCTAGGAACTAGGCTTGAGAGAGAAATATACACCTATAGTAGAGCTGCACTGTGGTTATGATATTTAAACTCAAGGAATGGAAAAAATATCCAAGATAATCCAGCTTCAATTAACAATATAATTACTTTTTATAAAATATTCCTTATTTATCATAAAATATTTTTTTGTTAATTTAATGTTTAATACCATAACATAATTATAAAATCACAATGATTGGAAGTGATAATGAAAAAAGTATAAAATCGATAAAATAAAGATATTAAATGCCATAATATTTGTCATGGAACCATGCTGCTTGACAGCTGATCAAATACTAAATGATTGGAAAGATAATGAAAAAAGTATAAAATCGATAAAATAAAGATATTAAATGCCATAATATTTGTCATGGAACCATGCTGCTTGACAGCTGATCAAATACTAAATGAAATGCAGCTTTTGATTAGAGTTTCAAATATGGCGGCATCTGATCAGCTGATTTAGCTAAAATCGGCATTGCAGTACTATAGGTTAACCGAATAATAGGACCAAAGCAATATGATTTTCATTCATTCACGTGGACCAATATCTCCACTGCAATATTTTATTCATTCTAATGAACAATAATGATTTCCCTCAGTAATCTTTAATGGTTAGGGTTTGCTTGTACTAATGCGATGCCCCTGTGGAACTAGTCTTGAGAGAGAGAGATAAGCCCCTAAAGCAGAGCTGCACTGCGGCTGGGATATCTGCACTGTAGGAATGGAAGAAAGCAGCGGGATAATTCAGCCTAATTAGGGCTCAGCTCTCCTTCTCTTCCTTGCTGCTGGGGCTAAGTCATCCACATATTTCCTCTTCAATAGTTCTTCTCCATGAATGAGTATCAGAAACCTGATCCGGAGGAACCTTCTACTCGCTTCCTCAATTCTAATTTTCATAATTGTCTCCTGTACTTTATTTTTTATTTTTTTTTTTTTTTAGAAAAATAACTACAGCTATTTAACTTGTGATCCTGACTCTATTTTCGAAAGATTCCTTCAAATCTCATTCCCTGCAACCAAGGGAATGACGTAAATATGAGATCAGCTCAAAACTATAAACATGTACAAGGTATTTGGGCTGGCCGTTGGAATTTCACCTACAACAGAAGGATAAGCAAGTCAACCACGTCCACTCATTTAAAAAAAGCCTTCATTAAATCCAGAGTACTTTCAGGGCGAATCACACCATCTTCAGTGCTCTGCGACATAAAAAATACATCTATATAAAAGCATGCAACGAAAATAAACACTATAAGTCGATTTAAAGGTAATGTCAATATAGTAAAGTGTTAAAATCACATATGTACGTATAAACATCCAAGATAAACTTATTAAACTAAAACATTTTCTAAATATATAACTATTAAATAAACCACAAAATAGAATGAACAGGATATGGAGAACATTTAGTGACCTAGAGCTGACCCCTATTGGGCCGACATCTCCGGTGAGACTGGGAGCCTACTCGGGCAATGGCAGCTACTGTAGAGGACGGAACATCCCTGAACCTGCCACCCTCACCACTAATATTAATATTATTGTCATCATTCACACACATATATTTGTCTATTAACACTCCAGCGGTCGCAGATTTTGTTTGATTGTATTTGGACTAGACCAGACTAGATTTTCTTGGGCGATCGAGTAATCGGATATTACACCCTTTCATTGAATAGTCTCATTGTTCACAGCAATTAACTATTACTAAATTACTTAATTAAAATAAAGTAATACTTATCCTAAATTATATAATAAAAATAATAAATATAATTTTATATATATATATATACAAAATGATTTTCAACTAGGCTAGATATTGAAAAGTTTCATGTTTGTCAACAGCTGAAATCGAGCAATTGGGAGTTTGATTTCGATAAATCTCCGATATTTCAAGTCAGATTGAAAAATTATACAGACCGATATTATTGAAAATTTAATTTTCTATTAATGTTTTTCGTACAAAGGTTCCTTTGAATATTTTATGAGATGTTTGTACTTTTTAGTTTGCTTCCCTTGGTAAACCGTTTTATTAACAATATGTTGTTTTATCATGAACCTATATACCATGTTGTTCGAAGCGTGTATACCCAATATTACTTTCATTGAGTTTCTACTGTATCAAATTTGAGCAAATATATTCGGTGTGAACCCTTTATTAACGATTTTAGTTCTATATTACATGATAGTTATTTGGTCAAAACCACACTCGATAATTAGCCACTTAGAAGTAGAGTATATATGAAATACTAGAGTATATATACTACTATAAATAGGTAGATGAAAATTCAACAAATTATCCAAATGTTTTACTAAGTGGAGATTCAAAGTCAATAAAGCTAAAACACTAGCTATTATTTTTACAAAAAGGAGACCGAAAATTCCAGAGCAATCAAACTTTGGCATTAATCCTATATCATGGTAGAAATATATTAAATATTTGGGCGTAACGTTAGACAAAGGATTAACATTCACAGAACACATGAATAAAACGTGTGATAAAGCTAACAAAGTTATTTGCCAGATTTACCCATTCTTTAATCGTAAATCGAAACTGAGCCCTGTGAATAAACTAATGTTATACAAAGCCTGCATCAGATCTGTATTAACATATGGTCACCCCGTATGGAGCTATATATCAAACACTAATTTAAGAAAGCTACAAATATTTCAAAACAAATGTCTGACAATTGTGTATAATCTTCCCTATCACACAAGACAACTCCATAAGCTAACCACTAAGTTTTTCAAAACTTTTAAACACAAAAATAACCCACTCAACAATGAAATAGGTAATTATAACAAACAAAGCAATGCAAGGTACGTGCGCAAACAAACTAAGCACATTTTACTCTAACATAAGAAACTGATTGAATAAATGCCCAGCAGCTATTTTACCTCTAATCATATTAAATAATCATAAGAAAGTCTGTACTTGTTAGTATTATTAGCTCATAAGATCACTGAAATTTGTAAATTTTTAAAATAACTGATATTCACTAAGTTGCAATATGACTGCCTACTATTAGTCAATTGCATTTACAAGCAATCTTCTACTTAAATAGAAAATTTTATTTTATGTTTCTTTTTGTAAAATTGCAGTGGTCAGAAGGAACACTATGAATTATTTTGTAAATTTGTTATTTTCAATAAAGGATAATTATAAAAAAAAAATATTTAAAAAATGGGTAGATGAGATCGCCAGTGTATCATACCAGCACGTGGGAAATCTGCTTAGTTTACGCAGCTCCTGCGTGACCGCCTCTATTTCATTCAGTTAACTATACGTACATGGAATAGAGATCTTACTATAGAAGAAACAGAGAATGGAATTGGTCGGGGGGGGGGGTATCAGCTGTTGTTCATTCCAGAACTGCGGAAATCCGCTACGCACAAGC